>JAKSZT010038599.1:4658765-4829675 GCA_026826555.1 Tolypeutes matacus
TCTTTATAAAGGGTATTTATTTGGGGCAGAAGTCCAGTTAACAGACCACAATGCATAAGTTTCTTCCCTCACCAAACTCCATTGCCACATGTTGGAGCAAGACAGCTGCTGACGCCTGCCAGGGTTCAGGCTTCTTGGGTTCCTCTCATCCTGGGGCTGCGTTTCTCTCTGGGCTTAGCTCCTCTGTTTCTTTCACAAGGTCAGCTGTAGACTATGAGGCTCTTTCGGCTTTGCGTCTCTCCATAAGACCAGCTGTGAACTCTCAGGCAAATGGCTTGTTTCTATCCCGGGGCCTTCTCTCCTTCCTCACCAGAACTCCAACATCAAAACTGCTACTCAAAACTGGTTCCTCTGTCCTTTGACTTGCCTGTTATATTTGATTCCTCTACCCACCAAGGGGTGGGGCTCAACGCCCTACTGATGTGGCCCAGTCAATGCCCTAATCATAACTTAATCATGCCCAGATTAATAAACCAGTTTACAAACATAACCCAATATCTATTTTTGGAATTCATAATTACATCAAACTGCCAAATGGCTAAAAGTCCATTCAAAAATGGTGCTGAGAAAATTGGATATTCATAAAAAAAGAAGGGAAGAGGACCCCTAGCTTACACCCTATACAAAAATTAACTCAAAATGAATCAAAAACCTAAATATAAAAGCAAGAACCTTGAAGCTTCTAGAAGAAATTGTAAGAAAATATCTTCAAGAGCTGGTGGCAGGTGGTGGATTCTTAACGGAGATAAGAAGAGACCTGAGATAGACTACTGATATTTAATGTATATAGACGTTTTAATTAGCTTTACTGTAAAAGTGTGGAAATGTACAGAGTTGATGGTAACACATAGTGAGTAACAGCTGGTTTATAAATGGGGATGTGGCTGAAAATGGTAGTCTAGGATGTAAATGCCAATTGACAGAAAGCTAGAGAATAATCTAGGGACTGGAAAGCACAGTAAACCCAGAGGTGGATGAGAATAATAGTTGATGGTACAGATGCAAGAGTGTCCTTTGTGAGTTAGAGCAGATGTACATCACTATCACAAGGTAGTGGGAATGTAGAGAAGCACGGGAAAAATACAACTGGAGTTACCTATGGAGTGTGGTTAACAGTAATAATGTAATATTCTTGCATCTATGCCAAAGATGAACTCTGTTAATAATGGGGGGTTATGGAAAATGTGTGCCAATTGTACACTGTGGACCTGGTAAGAATTGGATGATATTATCTCATAATCTGTAACAAATATTCCAACACAGTGTGGTGTGTTGATGGAAGGGTGTTGTATGGGAATTCTGCACATGTGCATGATTGTTCTGTAAGTTTAAAAATTCTGTCACAAAAATATATTTTAAAAAGTAATAGATTGGGTTGGGGAAAAATACACCAAATATAAGATAAGGACTATAATTAGTAGTGAGATTTTAACAGTATTCTTTCATAATTTGTAACAAATGTCTCATGACAATGCAAGGTGTTGGTGGAGGATTGATGTATGGGACCCCTGTATGATGTATGAATGTTTCCTTTGTAAGTTCACAACTTTTACTATACACTTATTGTTTATGTATGGTCATGTATAAATGATATAAATAAAAATAATAATAGGGTGGGTTGGGTGGCAATACTTTGGTTATTGGTATTATTTTGAGGATGTTCTTTAATCATTAGTTAAAAATGTTTCACAACAATGCAAGTTATTGGTGGTAGGGTGAGGTACAAAAGCCCTGTATGATGTTATGTATTTTTTTGTAAGTTCGCAACTATTACTATACACTTACTGTTTATGTATGTTTATGTATGAATGATATACTTCAATAAATTTTAAAAAATACTATAGAGACAGATAGTCTGGGACAAAGAACATCCAGGTTCTGATACTCTGCAGAGGGAGGTTAGTACCCTGGGAAAAGAGGGTAAAACCAAACTCCTATAAACAGGAGAACTCCAAAACAACTAAAAAGGAAATCCCCAGGACAAGACAGAGACCCAGTAAGATAGGGAAAAACAAACATATCAGGGTGTAAATCTCAGAGTTACTATTTTAAATTATTGAAGTGTATAGTGTCCTACAAAAGACCAAGTAATAGAAAATGATGGTCCATCCAATGGAAGAGGATAAATGAACAGAAAATTCCAATGAAGAAGACAATAATGTAAACATTCTAAACAAAGCTTTTAAAAAAATGACGTTAAAATTCTTAGGGAGATTAACGGAAGTACAGAGAAAGAACTACAGCATATCAGGAAACCAATGAATGAACAATATGAGAGTCTAATTAAAGATAGAAATTTTAAAAAGAAACCAAAGAGAAGTACTGGAGTTAAAGACCACAGTAATTGAAATGAAAAATGTCCTGGAGTGTTTAAAGTGCAGATTGGAGCAGGCAGAAGAAAAAAATCAGTGAACATGAAGACAAAACACTTGAAATGAGTCAGGCTGAGGAGAAAAAAAGAAAAAGAAATACTAAAAGTGAAAATAGCCTAAGATAGCTTTGTGATACAATCAAGGGCATCAATATATGTGTTATGGGGATCCCAGAAGGAGAAAAAAGAGAGAAAAGGGCAGAGGAAATAGTCAAAGCAATAATGAACTTCCCAAACTTAGGAAAAGATGTGAATATGCACCTCCAAGACGCTTAGACAGTTAGACAGTATCAAATAGGATAAACATGAAGAAAAACATACCTATCTTATACTGATTATACTATCAAATGGAAAAAAAAAAAAAAAAAAAAAGGAGAGAGGTCTGAAAGCTGCAAGAGAAAAGCAATGTGTTACATTCAAGGGAATCCCATTAAGATTGAGTGACAATTTCTTATTAAAAAACCACATAGATAAGAAGGCAGCAAATTGAAATAATTAATGTGCTGAAGAAAAACAACATGCAACCAAGAATTTTACAGCTAGTGAGACTGACTCTTTCAAAAATGAGGGAGAGATTGAGATACTCTCAGGTATACAAAAGCTGAGGGAGTTCATCACCAGTAGACCTGCCCTATAGTAATGCTAAAGGAAATTCTTCAAACTGAAACCAAAGGACACTAGAAAATTGTTCAAAGCAGCGTAAAGAAATAAAAACCTACTGTAAAAGTAACCATTTGGGTAATTATAAATGCCAGTATTATTGTATTGTATTGTTTGCTATGTAAATCCACTTTTACTTCCTACAGGTGTTAAAATGCAAATGCATTAAAAATAATAAATCTATGGTTTTGTACAAACACTGTACAAGGTTATAAGTGGTAACAAGTGCAAAAAAAGTAGTGGGAAGACAGAGAGGTATAAGAAAGTATATGTGCATATTACTGAAGCTAAGTTGGTAGCAAACCAAATATGATTGTTATATATTTAGGAGTTTAACTTTTAACCCTGTGGTAACCACAAAGAAAACAGATGAAAAATATATCCAGAGAGAAATGAGAAGGCCCTCAATATGGTACAACACAAAAAAGCAGATAAAATATGCACTAATGGAATTGAGGGGAAAAAAAGGTGTAAGACTTACAAAGACTAAATATGAAAATGGCAGAAGATAGTCCTGTATTATCAGTAGTGACTTTAAATGCAAATTGATTAAAGTCTCCAATCAAAAGGCAGAGATTGGTAGAATGTATAAAAAAGCATCCTCCAACTATATGCTGTCTGCAAGAGACTCACTCTGAAATTCAAAGATACAAGTAGGTTCAGTCAATCCCTGGCCCCAGAACCTAAAAAACAAACAAACGAAAAATCAAACCAAAACAAAAAACCTCCAAACAAAGAAAGTCCGGGCCAGATGATTTCACAGATGGATTCTACCAAATATTTCAAGAAGATATAAATCCAATTCTACTCAAACTCTTTCAAAAAATAGATGTGGAGGGAATAATCCCTAACTCATTCTACAAGGCCAACATCACCCTCATACAAAAGCTGAACAAAGATACCACAAGAAAAAACAAACAAACAAACAAAAAAAACAAACCCAGAGACCAATATATCTTATGAATATAGACGCTAAAATCCTCACCAAAATACTAGCGAACCAAATTCAATAGCAATCATAAGAATTATACATCACAATTAAGTGGGTTTCATCCCAGGTATGCATGTGTGGTTTAACATAAGAAGATGAATACATAATATATACCACATTAACAGAATGAAAGAAAGAAACCACATGATCATCTCAATTTACACAGAGAAGGCATTTAACAAAATAAACACCCTTTCTTGACTAAAATACTTAAAACCATAAGAATAAAAGTAAACTTCCTCATCATGATAAAGGGTATCTATGAAAAGTCTTCAGCTAAAATCCTACTTAATGGTGAAAGAACAAAAGCTTTCCCTCTAAAATCAGGAACAGGATAAAGATGTCCACTGTCACCACTGTTATTCAACATTGTACAGGAAGTTCTTGCCAGAAAGAAAAAGAAATAAAAGGCATCCAAATTGTAAAGGGAGACGTAAAACTTTCCCTATTTGCAGATAATAGAATCCTATATACAGAAAATCCTAAACAATCCCAGCAAAGCTCCTTGAGCTAGTAAATGAATTCAGCAAAGAGTAGGGTACAAGATCAGCACCCCAAAATCAATCATGTTTCTATACACAAGCAATGTACAATAAGAAAAAGAAGTGAAAAAATTCCATTCGTAATAGCAACTAAAAGAATCAAATGTTTAAGAATAAATCTAACAAAGTATGTAATAGACCTGTACATAGTCAACTAAAAAACATTGTTAAAAGAAATTAAATAAGACCTAAATAAAAGGAAGGGCATTCCACATTCTAGTATTGTAAGACTGAATATCATTAAGATGTCAATACTACCCAAAATGATTCATAGATTCAATGCAATCTCAATAAAAATTCCAAGTATCTTCCTTGCAGAAATGGAAAAGTCAATTATTAAATTTATATGGAAGGTTAAGGGGTCCCAAATAACTAAAGCTATCTTGAAAAAGAAGAATGAAATTGTAGGGCTCATACTACCTAATCTTAAAACTTATTACAAAGCCATAGTAATAAAAACAGCATGGTATTGACACAAAGATAGATATATAAACTAATGGAATAGAATTGAGAGCTCAGAAATAACCCTCATATTATGTCCAACTGATTTTAGACAAGGTGGTAAAAACTTCTCAATTGGGAAAGAATAATCTCTTCAACAAATGGTTCTGGGATAACCTGATCTCCTTTTTGCAAAAAGAAAAAGGAGGATCTCTTACTTCACACCTGATACAAAAATCAACTCAGAAAGGATTAAAAACGTAAATATAAGAGCTTATAACTGTCAAATTCCAAGAAGAAAACATAAAGAAGCATCTTTCAGACATTGTGTTAGGCAATGGTTTCTTATACTTTACACCCAAAGCATAAGCAACAAAGGTAATAAATAGATAAATGGGACCTCATCAAAAAAAAAAAAAAAAAAAAGTTCTTCAAAGGACTTTATCATGAAAGTAAATAGACAGCCTACACAATGGAAGAAAATATTTGGAAACCCTATATCTGATAAGAGTTTAATATCCAGCATATATAAAGAAATCCTTCATCTGCACAAAAAAAGACTACAACCCAATTTTTAAAAAATTGGACAAAAGACTTGAAGAGACTTCTCTCCAAAGACATACAAATGGCCAGAAACATGAAAAGATGTTCAAAATCATTAGCCATCAGAGAAATGTAAATCAAAACCACAATGATATATCTTTTCATACTCATTGGAATGGCTGCTATTTAAAAAATGGAAAATAGCAAGCATTGGAGAGGATGTGGAGAAATAGGAACACTCATTCATTGTTGTTGGGAATGTAAAATAGTGCATCTGCTGTGGAAAACAGTTTGGCGGTTCTCAGAAAGCTAAGTATAGAACTACCATATCACCTAGCAACCCCACTGCTAGGAATATACATAAAGAATTGAAAGCAGGGTCTTAAACAGATATTACACACCAATAGATAAAATGAAAAGTGGTATATCCATCCAATGGAATATTATTCAACCATTAAAAAGGAATGAAGTCTTGATGCATGCAATATCATGGATGAAGCTTGAAGACAAGATGCTGCATGAAATAAACCATACACAAAAGGACAGATATTGCATGATCTCACTGATTTGAAACAATTAGAATAAGCAAAGTGTTAGAATCATAATGCAGAATATAATTTACCAGTGGATAGAGTTGGAGATATGAAATCGGAAGTTATGGTTTAAAAATGTACAGGACTCCTGGTTGGAATGATGGAAATGTTTTGATAATGGATGATTGTGATAATAGCACAGCATTGTGAACATAATTAACAGCACTGAAATATGTATCAGAATATGATTAAAAGGGGATGTGTTAGAGTATATGTATGATAGCAGAATTTATATTTTAAATCTATGGAATTACATTACTCAAAAAGTGAACCCTAAGTTGAACCTTTAACTTAGGGTTAAAGTTTCAATTTAGGGTTTTAATTAATAGTACAATTTTAAAAATGTGTTATCATCAATTGTAACAAGTTTTCCACACTAATGCAAGTTGTTGCTCATGGGTTAGATAATGGGAATCTTGTATTTTATGCAAGATTGTTCAGTAAATTCACAACTTCTCTAAAAAATATGTATATATAGTCAATGATATTAGGTAATACACTATCTATCAACAAATTGCCAATGAGTACCTAATATGAAATAAAAACACATTGTTAGCTAATAAGAAATTAAAAGATAACATTTGTGCATTAGTCAGCCAAAAGGGGTGCTGATGCAAAGTAGCAGAATTCTGTTGCCTTTTATAAAGGGCATTTATTTGGGGGTAAAAGGTTATGGTTAGAGGCCCTAAAGAGAACGACTCAAGGTTTCTTCCTGACCCAAAGTGAGTTACCAAGTCACTTTGAGCAAGATGGCAGGTTTGCGAAGGTTCAGGCTTCCTCCTTCCTTTCAAAGCTATGTGGTCCCAGCTCCTTCCAATCTCAGCTGTAGGGTGGAGGACTTGCCTCACTTTCCTCTTAAGGCTTCATGTTCCCAGCTTATTCTGATCTCAGCTGCCGGCTGGAGGGCTTGTCTCTCTTCCTGGGGCCTCTGCTGTGTCTATGGAGCTGTCTCTCTTCCTCTGTGTTCTTCTCTGTGTATCTACTTCTGTGTGTCTCCTTGAATGAGTGTCCATTTATATAGCCCACAAAGGGGACAGGGACTCAAACTGAGTCACCCTAATGATGTAGTCAAATCAAAGCCCTAATCTTAACATAATTTAAGCAAAGGCATCTCAGCTGAATCTAATACAATCAAAGGGCATCATGTGCAGAGGAAAAGACCAGTTTATAAACATAATAAATATCTCTTTTTGGAATTCATAAATAATATCAAACTGCCACAATCCACCTTCTGAATTCCCAAAAAAAATTACAATATTCCAAAATAAAAAACTTAAATCTTTTTGTTTAGCAATGCTAAGCATAAAATCATATCTCAGTTATAGTTTATAGAAGTACAGTTTGTCTTGGGGCAAAGTCCTCTGTGACTGTAGACCTGTGAATTTTACAAAACAATATATCAGCTTCCAATATACAAAGGGACAAACAAAGGATAAACATTTACATTACCATAAGGAAAAATTGGGAAGGAAATATGAGTCACTGGTCCCCTACAGTTCTGAAAATCTGTGGGGCATACTTCATTACATTTCAATATCTGAGAGTCATTCTCAAGATGATGGTTTCTTCTCCCTAAGGCCTCATGGGGAACCTCCCTTTCCACAGGCTTGCCCAATTGCCATTTTCTTGGTTCCACCCTCATCAAGCATCTGGGTGGCGATGGAGATCCAGGCCACACTCTCCAAGAATGTTGGGGTGATGGCCACACTTTACCCAAACTCTGGGGTAAAGCCTCAACCCCCTTAGTATAGTGAGGTGGAGGCAACATTCTCTCTAACCTCTGGCATACAGGCCCAGCTCTCTGAGAGCAATGAATTGGCCACCTGGCTTTCCCTAATCTATGGAGAACAGGCCCATCCCTCTCAGTCCTATGGGATGTTGACCTCACTCTTCTCAACTCTTTGGGAATTTGCTGCACCCTCTGTGTATCCTGCGGTGGCAAAACTCTACCTGAACACTTGGCTGGAACATCAACCCTCTTCAACTGCTGGGTCAAACTCACTCTCTCTGTACACATGGGTGGTGTTTCCCTCTTGTCCCAAGGAGATGTCTTAATTCCAGATTTCAGCTTGCATTATTGTCCTCTTAAAGACTTTTCCCCTTTAATCTCTCCCTTCCATGTTCCTTTTAATTCAGGCTGACAGTGATTTTGTTCATACAGCTCTCTCAAAAAGCTTGTTGTTTTAGTATGCAAGAAGCAGGGGTCCAAGCCATCAGACAGTAAGACTTTCCACAAATCTTCCTGGATAGCTGCATTTTCCAATCCTGATTTACAAGTTCCAAATTTAGTTAATTCCTCAAATGGGGCACTATCATCTGGGGGCTTGATTTCCAGAGACTTGGAATTTCTGTAATCAGTTTCCGTTTTCCATTTGCCCAACAATTCAGTTATCAGCTCATCTCTTTCCTTTAACATTTTGCTATAAGCTGCAAGGAGAAGCCAGTCTTCATTTTCCATATTTTGTTTGGAAATCTGCTTTGCTAAATGTCCAAACTCATAGTTTTAAATTCTGCCTTCCATACAACATCAGGAGTCAATCTTGCAAAGTTCTCTGCAACTTTAAAACATAGATTGCCTTTCCTCCAGTTTCCAATAATTGTTTCATTATTTACCTGTAAGGCCTCATAATAAGTCACTTTGGCATCCATTTCCTACCAACAGTCTCTTAGAAGTAATCGAGACCTTTTCTATCAAGCATATCACAATGTCTCCAAAAAATACCCTTCACCCATCTATAAAGTGATTCCAGTATTTAGATAATTGCAAAAGCTCCACTCCACTTCTCAGTACCAAATTCTTTATTAGTCAGCCAAAAAGGGTGCTGATGCAAAGTACCAGAAATCTGTTAGCTTTTATAAAGTTTATATATTTGGGGTAAAAGCTTTCAGTTGCCAATCCCTAAAGAGAACAGCTCAAGGTTAATTCCTCACCCAAAGTAATTTGCCAAGTTTTGAGGAAGATGGCAGATGATGTCTGTGAGGGTTCAGCCTTTCTCCTTCCTCTTAAATCTCTGTGGTCTCAGTTTCTTCTGATCTCAGCTGTAGGCTAGAGGGCCTGTCTCTCTCTTTCCTCTTAAAACTCTGTGGTCCCAGCTCCTTCCAATCTCAACTGTAGGCTAAATGACTCATCCCTCTCTTTCCTCTTAAGGGTCTATGGTCCCAGATCCTTCTTATCTCAGCTGTAGACTGGAAGGTTCTTCTCTACTCATCAGGCCTCTGCTGTGTCTATGGAACTGTTTGCCTCTCTTACTCAGTGTTCTTCTCTGTGTATCTACTTCTGTGTGTCTCCTTGATTGAGTGTCTATTTATATAGCCCACAAAGGGGGCAGGGACTCAAACTGAGTCACCCTAATGACATTGTTTAATCAAAACCCTAATCTTAATATAATTTAATCAAACACATCTCAGCTGAATCTAATACAATCAAAGGGTTTCATGTCCATAGGAATAGACCAGTTTACACACATAACTAATATTTCCTTTTGGAATTCTCAAATAATATTAAACTGTCAACAATTTACAATGGGCCAAGAGTTTTATGTGAACTATTAAATTTTTACAAGAAACTTATATGACATATACTACCCTAATTTCTATTTAAAAGTGGGGAAACAAGGTTAAGTTGTTTAGGTAACTAGACCAAGGTTACACTGATAACACATCTCTGGCCTAGTCCACCATCTTTAAACTAAACTTCTCTTTCTTCATAAAATAACTTTATTTTTTTAATACAAAACTTGATCTCTCAAATGAAATTACCCAAATTGGTTCCTCTTCAACCATCAACCACCTTTAAGAAATTCCAAGGCAGACCTAAATTATGTATTTTACTGTACAGGTCAGAATTCAGAATGCCACCCTCATTCATTGTACCCTTATAAGAGATTCCTTAAACATAACTTGCACATTGGTAACACATGACACAATTGATCAAACTGCAGATAAGCATCATAACCAATTTCAACCAGTCTATAAGGTGGCCAATCAAGAGTATGTGTGTCCTCTGGTATAAGCACCCTTCTCAGTGGGTACCAAGGATACTCTTTGATATAAGTTGCATTTTTAAATTTAAAATTACTGTATAAGGCATTGGGTAAGGGTAACAGAGGCTGAGGCAGCAATATACAGAGTGATACAGAGTTCAATGAACATTAACTACAACAAAATTCCAATGGTAAAAGAGGGCTTACAGGTGTGGATGTCCTCCAAGTTTTGGATTTCTCCAAAAGACTATTCAACCAAAAATTATAAACACTGCCAAGTCTGGTCTGATATATAAAGAACTTGGAACTGTTACTCCCATTGTTACAAATAGAACAAACTTGAAAAACTGAAAACTAACAACACTTCTTCAGTCTGTCAAATTGAGGACATAGGGAAAACTATTGTCCAAAATACTGAAAAGAAAGACATAAAGAATAATAGCTTTTCAGGAGCAGAAACCACCACTGGAACCAACATTGGGTAAGAATAGTTAAAAAATAATTAATTAATTCTTGGACACTGAGTATAGACTAACTTTAGAAATAAAATCTCTTGGGGGTCAAGCCTTATTGGTACCTCACATTTTGTGAGTTTTCTCTCCAAAAACCACATCAAGAATTTTATGTGAGGATCTGAGAGAAATGCTCTCCTGCTATTAGCAGGACTAAGGGAAAAGCAATCACTTTGAAATACATGCTGTACATTCTTTAAAAACTGCCTGTCTTCAAGGGGGACTGTTTTACCAAATCCTAACCAACATGGGCTTCACCAGAGTCTATCCCATGTTGGGGAAAAGGGAATACCTAACTGGAGTTCCTTCTAGCCTTCCACATAGGTGGAGGTAAATAAACAACTAAAGACACCTCTAGCCTTACTTTCTCACCTAAGAGGTTGAAAATAAAAGCTAAGAAGTGCTTGAGAAGGTCATAGGCCAAAGATGCAAACTTGTTAAAAGACAGATCTAATCATAGGATTATAGAATTTTTCCACTCCTCCCACATGTTGCTACCATATCATTATAGCTCCTGTTTAATAATAGGGGATTATAGCTGAAAAGAACTTTAAGATTCAGGCTGTATTTTTTAAAGAATCTCTAGGGAAACCCAAAGAAAACAAAGGAGACTAAAACAAAGACACCAGAGGAAATTTTAGCTTCTGACACCTACAGTTAGAGAAAACAGTGAACACAGCCAAATTCCTAGCCAGATAAAAATAAATCTCACACTAACAGCCTACTTATCTCAGTTCTTTTACTCCCATGTATGATGTATGCCTGCAACATAAAAATTATAAGGCAAGCTGAAGGCAAAAAAAAAGTCATAAAAATATAGGGCAAGCATCAGATGTGGACTCAGATATGTCAGATATTTTTTTAATTATCAAATGGAGAATTTAAAGTAACTATCGTTAATATGCTAAGGGATCTAATGAACACCATGAAAGCACACATGGGTAATGTAAACAGAGAGATATAAACTCTAAGAAAGAATCAAAAGGAAAGGTTAGAATTAAAAACATTATAATATAAATAAAGATTGTCTTTGATGTGCTTTTCATTGGATTAGAAAGACCCAAGGAAGGAATCAGTGAGTTTGAAGTTATGTAAATGGAAACTTCCCATGCTGAAAAAGAAAGAGAAAAAAAGAGTGAAAAAACAAAACAAAACAAAACAAAACAAAAAAAAAAACACAACATATTCAAGAACTACAAAAGATGTAACATACATGTAATTGGAATGCTAGAAGAAGAAGAAAGAGAGAAAGAACATAATAAATATTTGAATTAATAATGGCTGATAACTTTTCAAAATTACTGACAAACACCAAACTATTGATTGAAGAAACTCAGAGAACACTATTTTGAATAAATATTTAAAAATCCTACACCTAGCCATATTATATTCAAACTGCAGAAAATAAAAGACAAAAATAAAATTGTGTAATAAACCAGAAGAACACCTCATTTATCAAGGAAGAAGGGTAAGAATGACATTGGACTTGTCTTCAGACCATACAAGTAAGAAGAGAGTGGAGGGAAATATTTAAAGTATTGAAAGAAAGAAAAATAAATCACCAATGTAGAATTCTAGAACCCTGAATGAAAAGAAATTATCCTCCAAAATTGAAAGAGAAATAAAGACTTTTCAGACAAACAAAAATTGAAAGAATTTTTTGCCAGTAGTCCTGCCTTGCAAGAAATACTAAAAGAAATTCTTCAGAGAGAAAGAAAATTATTTAGAAACATAAATAAATGAAGAGCACTTGGGAAGGAATAAATGAATGTAAAATACTATTAATTTTTCTTATTCTTAACATATTTAACAGTTTGTTCAAAATAATAGCGACAATATAGTGGGTAATTATAGCTTATGGATTTAAAAATGTATGATAGTAATGTTATAAAGGGAGGAATTGGAAATAATCTATTAAAAGGTGCTTATAAAAGCTGTGAGGTATATAATGTCATGGAAAGTGGACTTGGAATAGATGTAAATATATATTCTGAACTCTAGGGCAACCAGTGAAATTAATATTTTCGAAGTGCAACTGATATGCTAAGAGAGGAGAGAAAGTGAACCATATAAATGCTAAATTAAAACTAAAGAAGTCAGTAAAATATTGGAACACAAAAAAGGAAACAATGACAAGGACTATAATAAAAAAAGGTTACATATATGATAAATATTAATTGAACTATATCAATGATCACTTTAAAGTGAATGGTTTAAATTAACGAATTAAAAGACAGAGATTATCATAGTGGGTAAAGAAAGACCCAACTACAAGTTGTTTACCAGAAAACCACTTTAAATACACAACATAGGTGGATTAAAATAAAAGGATGATGGCAGATTTACCATGCTAACAATAACCAAAAAGAAAGAGTCACATCTCTGGTCAACTAATTTTTCACAAGGGTGACAAGTCCATTCAACTGGGAAAAACTATTCTCTTCAACAAATCGTAGTGGAAAAACTGGATATCCATAAGGAAAAAAAACAAAGTTTTGTATAATTAATATACAAAAATTAACTCAAAATGGATGAAATATCTAAATATAATAACAAAACTATAAAACTCCTAGAAGAAAACCTAGGGAAGCAACCTCAGGACCCTGTGTTAGGCAGTGGTTTCTGAAAATTTACACCCAAAGGAACAAAAGGAAATATAAAGGAGACTTCAGCAAAATTAAAAACTTTTGTGCATCAAAGGATTTAATAATGAAATCATGTGTTTGGGGTGATGGAAAGTTTTGGTAATAGATGGTAATAATGATAGCACAACATTGTGAACGTAATTAATAGCACTGAAATAAGTATTTGAATGTGGTTAAAAGTATAAATTTTAGGTTGTATATATGTTACTGGAATAATATATATATTATTAATATATATATATAAATGTACAACACAGAGTGAACTTAATTTAAACTATGGACTATAGTTAATAGTACAAGTATAAAAATTTAATTCTTTAATTGTGGTGGTTTGGAACTATGTACCTCTGAAAAACAAGTCCTTAAACCTAGTCCATTCCTTTGAGTTAAGGTGTGTCCCAACTCAGTTAGAATTGGTCTTAATCCTGTCTCTTGAATTCTTTATAAGCAAGCAGATAGAGAGCCATAGAAGGAGCAATCAGAAGCTGAAAACAATGGAGCATAGAAGAGAAAAAAAAGGGACAAAGAGGCTGTCATGTGTATTACCATGTGAAAAGAGCTGAGGACCAAGAATCACCAGCAACAAAACCCAGAATGGCAGTCTTTAGGAAGAAAGGATTAGCTTGATGATGCTTTGATATGGACTTTTCCTAGCCTCTAAATTGTGAACCAGTAAATTTCTGTTATTTAAGTCAACCCATTGTATGGTGTTTACTTAACAATGAAGAAACTGAAGCATTCATCAATTGTAAAAAAGTTACCACACTAACAAAATTTGTTAATAATTAGGAGGTATTCTCTGCAAGATTTTTCTGTAAAAATACAACTTTTCTAATTAAAAAATATATTAATTAAAAAACTATATTAATTTCACCCAAAGTAGAATTCAAAGCAAGGAAAAGTATCTTGGATATAGAGTGGCTTTACAAAATTATAAATTGGTCAATTCTCTAAAAGAATAAAAATTCTGAATGTATATGCACCTAAGAACATAGCATCAAAATCTGTGGGGAAAATCTGATGAAACTTCAAAGATAAATAGAGAAATCCTGTATTACTGTTGGAGCACTTACAAGTCCTCCATCAGTAATTGTCAGAATCAGCAAGAAGAAAATAATTGAGGAAATAGCCAAACTAAACAGTACCATCAATCAACAAGATCTATTTAACACTTACAGATCACTTCATCCTAAAGTAAGAAAAGCACATTCTTCTCAAGCTCATATACACTATTCACCAAGATAGACCACATCCTGTGCCATAAAGCACACCCTAAAATTTTGAAAGAATAAAATCATAGAAAGTATGCCCTAAAAAAATAAACAATGGACTATAGATAACACTAATATTATGACCATGTTCTTTCATCATTTGTATCAATTATGTCACAACAATGTTAAGTGGTGGTGGTGGAGCAAAATATGGGAATTCTGCAAGGTATGCATGATTATATTGCTAAGTCAACTTCTCAGGGAAAAAAAAGTGATTATAGAAAAATTTTATTTAATAGTTAAATAGTCAGAAATTAGAGTTTCATTAGCAAAACTGCATGGTTTAAAACAATAAGAAAATTGTACATTCTTGCCAAATTATTAATACATTGGGAAAATAAAAAGAATATATATATTCAGGTTTGTAAAGTTAAAAAACATACAAAATATAAACCAGTAACAGAAAGATAGATAAAAATCCCCAAAGATTATGGAAATCATATAACACACCTCTAATTAATACATGGGTTAAAAGGAATTCTAAAGAAGTTGAAAATATTTTGAACTAAATCAGAATGAAAATTCAACTTATCAAAAATTTTGGGAAACAACAAAAGCTGTGCAGAAAGGGAAACTTATAGCACTAAATGCATACATTATAAAACAAGAAAGGTCTAAAATCAACAAATTTTAATCTATGAAAGATAAGAGAGAATGAAATTCAAAGTAAGCAAAACAAAAGAAATAAGCATTAAAACATAAATCAGTAAAATTGAAAACAAGAAATAAATAGAGAAAATTAATGAAACCAAAAGCCAGTTCAATGAAAATTTCAATAAAATTTATAATACTTTAGGCAGTTTAACATACACACACACAAAGCATGAAACAGAGGCCACTACAACAGATTTAATGAATTAGAAGCATAAAAATAGGATATTATGAACAATACTATGCTCAAAAATTTCATAATTTAGATGAAATGTACCAATTCTTGGAAAAACATAATCTAACAAAACTATATCTAGTAAAGGAATATAATTAATAACCTTACAGAAAGCACAAAGCCCTGATGATTTCACTGGTAAAGTCAGTGAAGTCTACTAAATATTTAAAGAAAAAATGCTACCAATTTTTCACAATCTCCTCCAGAAAAATAGAAGCAATAGGAGCACTACCTAATTCATTTCCCAACGGCAGTATAATGCTAATATAAAAACTAGTCAGGCAATATAGGAAAGGAAAATTAAATATCACTGATATTTCTCATTAAGTTATGCAAAATTTTCAACAAAATATTGCCAAATCTCTTCCAACAATGAATTAAAAGAATTATATTCTAAGTTGGGTTTATTCCAGGTATCCAAAGAAAGGCCATCATTCAAAAATCAATGTAATTAACTTCATATTTAGTCTAAAGAAGATACATCATGTAAGTATATCAATATATGCAGGAAAAGCAATCAACAAAATCCAACAAACATTCATGATAAAAAAAAAAAACTCTCAGAAAATTAGAAATAGAAATAACCTTCCTTAATTTGATAAACATCTACAAAAAACCTAAAGTTAATATGATACTTAATGGTGAGAAAATAGATGATTTCTCTTAAGATCAGGAAAAGGCAAGGATGGTCCATCTCACCTCTCCTATTCAACATAATACTGGAAGTCCTAGCTACTGCAGTAGGACAAGAAAAGGAAATAAAAGGTAGACAGATAGGGAAGGGAGAAATAAAACTGTCTTTGTTCATAGATGGTATGCTTGTCTATGTAGAAAATCCCAATCAACAGAAAAATTCCTGAAAATATTAAGAGACTATAGCTAGTTTGTAGGTACAAGGTTAATGTAAAAATGTCAAGGACTTTCTTATATATCAGCAATATACAACTGGAAGTTGCAAGTAAAAACACAAGCCCAATTTTATTAGCACCAAAAAAATGAAATACATGAGCATGAATCTAACAAAATATGTTCAAGATATATATGAGAAAAACTATAAAATTGTGATGAAAGAAACCAAATATATGAAAAATTCAAGACATATTCCATGTTCATGGATAGGGAGATTTTATGTTATTACAATGTCAATATTTCCAACTTGATCTATAGATTCAAAGCAATAACTGATAAAATTCCAGCAATTTTTTTCTGTGGATGTCTACATATGCTTCTAAAGTTTATACAGAAAGGTAAAAGACCCAGAACAACCAACATAACATTGAAGAACAAAGTTGGAAGTATTACAAAATACGTACTACAAAATGTGACAAAATCCTTACTCCAAAGTTACAGTGATCAAGACAGTGTGACATTGGTGGAAGAATAAACCAATAGATCAATGGAAAATAATAGATATCACAGAGTTACAACCATACAAACATACAAATATAGTCAACTGATCTTTGCCAAAGGAATAAAGACAATTCAAAGGAGAAAGTATAGCCTTTCCAACAAATTCTGCTGGAATATCTGGACGTAAACATGCAAAAAAATGGATTTGGATTTAGATGATACATATTTCACAAAAATTAACTGAAAATGGATCATAGGCCTAAATATAAACTGTAAAAGTATACAACTTCTAGAAGAAAATATTGGAGAAAGTCTAGATGGCCATGGGTTTGGTGATGACTTTCTAAATACAACATCAAAATACAATCTCTGAAAGTAATGTTTGATAAATTGGACTTCATTAAAAAGAAAACTTTTGCTCTGCAAAAGACATGGTTAAGAGAATAAAAATGCAATCCACAATCTATAAGTAAATATCTGCAAATATATAGTGCAGTATCAAAAATAAACAAAGAGTAGGGGCAACATAGTGGCACAGTAAGGAGCTCTAAGAGTCAGCTTAACCTATACAGTACTTAATAATCACCCAGAATTATATAAAGCACTTGTTTCGGAGTCCAGGAGACCAGAAAAGCATCCTGAAACAACCCTGAAAGAATGGACAGAGGAGATTGCCCATTGGCAGTGAAGAAAGATTCGTAAGTAGAGTACTCCTTGCCATGGAGGCTGGTGCCCGTCCTCCACTGGCAGTGGAAGCCATCACACATCTCAATTCTGTGGTTGGAGTTGGAGGCTCCATTTTCCAAAAATGGGGGAGGAAGAGACCATTGGGACCCAACTTCAGCTACTAATTAGTAAATTCAGCTGGCTAGAGTATAATCTAGGAACAACTAAAATTTCTGTCAAAGTCAGAAAGAGAACAGTAGTCTACATTTTAACTCTGCCCCTGGCATGAGGGAATTAAAGGTGATTGAAAATTATAGCGATGGTGGGGACCAGCTTCCTTCAGACCAGATTGCAGTCATATGACTGCTTATGCCTAAGCAGTCATAACTTAGACTCCTGCCCCAACCCAGCAGGGAGGAAGTTAGGGAGACCTGCACCTGCCTCTCTGGGCAAGTCCAGGCACATTTGACCTGCACAGATTGGATTGTTGAACACCTGTGGCTCTATCCTTCCTCCTCAACAGGATAGGAGTGGGGTGGCGTTTCCCCAGCCTCTCTGGGCAATTGCAGATGCTTTTGGCCCACATAGACTGGATAATGGGAAAGCTGTGACTCCATCCCTACCCCTCAATAGAATAGGAGAGGAGTGTGTTTCCTCAGCCTCTCTGGGCAACTACAGGTACTTTCAACCTGCACAGACTGGACTGTTGGTCACTTGTGACTGCACCCCCATGTCCCAATAGGATAGGAGGGGGGCATGTTTCCTTTGCCTCTCTGGGCAAACTTCAGGCACTTTTTCAGCCTGCAAAAACTAGACTGTTGGCTGACTGTGGTTCCATCCCCACACCTGGAAGTAGAGAAGGGACAGTATTCCCTCAGCCTCTCAGGACCACTGCAGATGCTTTAGGCCCACCCATATTATGTTTTGGGCACTCCTGCCAGGGGAGGATAGGGCCAGTGCTTTTTCAGTCTACCTGGGCTACTGCAGTCAGTTGTGACCCACATGGCTTAGTTTGCTGTCCACACCTGCAGCTCCATCCCCACACCAGGCAGGGGAGGAAGGGGCATGGAACTGCATCAGTCTCTACAGGCAACTACAGAAGGTCTTGGTCTGCAAAGCTTGCATTACAGCAAATGGCTGCAGCTTTGGACCTATCCCTGGCAGGGTAGAAAGGTGGGAGAAGCTTCATTGGTTCCTGGGGCAACACAGACAGCTTCAGCCTCCATGGCTAACAATACCAAATGCATCTTTGGCTCTGTGGCAGTGTGAGATTATTTATGAATTCCAAAAACAGATCATATTTGTAAACTGACCTGTTCCTCTGGGCATGATACCCTCTGATTGTATTAGATTCATCTGAGATGACTGATTAAATTATGTTAAGATTAGGGCTTTGATTCGACTGCATCAATAATGTGTCACCCAGTTTAAGTCCCCATCCCCTTGGTGGGCTATATAAATGGACACTTACTCAAGAAGACACACAGAAGAAGATACAGAAGAGGAAAGAACTTGATCATTTCGGTGCTACCATGTGACAGAAAGGAGAAGGTTCAAATAGCCAAAGCCCTGGGAGAGCTGAGACATTCACCTGATAGTTTGCAACTGAAGAGACCAGAGCCCTGAGCAGCTGAAAAGGCCTGGAAAGAAATGAGCCCTCCAGCCTACACCTGAAAATGTAAGAAGTTGGGCCCATGGAGCCTTAAGAGAAAGAGGAAAGTTGAATGCTCACAGAGATTGACAACCATCTTGCTTCAAAATTTGGCAACAGATTGTGTTGAGAAAATACCTCTTATGGTACCTTGAATTGGACTCTTCAGGACCTTGTAACTGTATGCTTTTACCCAAAATGAATACCCTTTATAAAAGCCAAAGATTTCTGGTACTTTGCATCAGCACCTCTTCAGCCCACTAATACAGGATCCTACTATACAACCAGCAAGGGAGAAAGGGCAAGAAACAGAAGAAAAAGAGTTGAAAATTTCAGATTGAATCAACATGAGACACTGTAATTTTCAAATTAAGGTGATCTGAGTATCAAAGAGGAGCTATAGCACAATGACATTCAAATAGAAAGCTCTAGACTGCAGAGAAAAACTGAACCAGAAAAATGCATCTAGTATATCAGATGTCAGGACACCAACAAAAAATTACAATCAATACAAAGAAACAGGAAAATATGGTCCAGTCAAAGGAACAAGTTAAATCACCAGATGGCATAAAGGAGTTGGGATAACTAATCATAGATGTTCAAACAAATCTCCTTAACAAATTCAATGAGATGGCTAAGTAGATTAAGAGTTTGTAACTAAGAGGTTGGCTTTGCAAGAAATACTAAAGGGAGTGCTATAGACTGAAAAGAAAAGACAGGAGAGTGATGCTTGAAAGAAAATCTAGAAATGAAGATTATATCTGTAAAAGTAACTAAAAGTGTAAAAAGAGTGCTGAAAATAAGGTATGACAGATAATACCCAAAGATCAAAAAGGGTGAAATAAGAGCTGCCTTACAGTAATAACATTGAATGTTAATGGATTAAACACTCCTATGAAAAAACACAGACTGGTGGAATGGATAAGAAAATATAAGCAGTCTATACACTGTCTAAAAGACACTCACATTAGACCCTAGGATACAAATAGATTGAAAGGGAAGGGCTGGAAAAAAGATATTCCATGTATTCAGTAATGAAAACAAACAAACAACAAAACTAGAGCAACTATACTTAGAATGGATGAAATAGACATAAAAAAATAATTCTGTTTTAGAAAGAAGGGTCATTACATATTAATAAAAGGGGCAATTCACCAGGAAGAAATAACAAATATAAATGTATATGCACACCACCAGGATACCCCAAATTGCATAAAGCAAGCACTGACAAAACTAAAGGCAGAAATAGATATTTCTACAATAATAGTTGGAGACTTCAATACACCATTCACATTACCGGATAGAACATCTGGGCAGAGGATCAAGAAAGAAACAGCAAGATTGAATAGTATGATAAATGGAATAACTAATAGACATATACAGAACATTACACTCCAAAGTAGCAGGATATACATTCTTCTCAAGTGCTCATGGATCCTTTTCCAAGATAGACCATATGTTGGGTCTCAATAAATTTAAAGCAGGTCTCAATAATAAATTTAGCTAGACTGAATTATACAAGCACTTTCTTTGATCATAATAGAATAAAGCTGGAAATCAATAACAGGCAGAAAAATGGAAAAATTCACAAATATTTATGGAGATTAAGCAACCCACTCTTAAACAATCAGTGGGTCAAAAAAGAAATTTCAAGAGAAATCAATAAATATCTTGAAACAAATGTAAACAAGCACGGCTTATCAGAACCTATGAGATGAAATGAAAGCAGTGCTGAGAGGGAAATTTATACCCATAAGTGCTTACATTCAAAAAGAAGAAAGAACTAAAATCAATAACCTAATACACAGATTGGGAAACTAGAAGAAAACAGCAAACTATTCCCAAAGCAAACAGAAGGAAAAAAATAACAAAGATCAGAAAGAAATAAATGAAATTGAGAACAAAACAAAACAATAGAAAGAATTAACAAAACCAAAAGTTGGTTCTTTGAGAAGATCAACAAAATTGACAAACCCTGTGCTAGACTGACAAAAAAAAAAAAAAAAAGAAAAAAAAGAAAGAAAGAAGATGAAAATCAATAAAATCAGAAATGAAAATGGGGATATTACTACTGACCCCACATAAATAAAAGAGATCATAAGAGGATACTATGAGCAACTGTATGCCAACAAACTAGACAATGTCAATGAATGGAAAAATTCCTAGGAACATATGAAAAACCTACACTGACCCTAGAAGAAATAGAAAATCTCAGCAAATCAATCACAAGCAAAGAGATTAAAACAGTTATCAAACAACTCCCCAAAATGAAAAACTCAGGACCAGATGGTTTCACAGGTGAATTATACCAAACATTAAAAGAAGATTTAATATCAGTGTTACTAAGGCTCTTCCAAAAAATTAACCAAAAAGGAATGCTACCAAACTCATTTTATGAATCCAATACCACCCTAATATGAAAGCCAAATAAAGATATTACAAAAAATGAAAATTACAGGCACATTTTCCTAATGGATACTGTTGCAAAAATCCTCAAAAAATTCTTGCTAATCAAATCCAATAATGCATTAAAAAAATTATTCATCATGATCAAGTGGGTTTTATACTGGGAATGCAAGTGTGGTTCAACAGAATAAAGTCAGAGTAATACATCACATTAATAAATCAAAGAAGAAGAAGCACATGATTATCTCATTTGACATAGAAAAGGCATTTGACAAAATACAGCATTTTTCTTGATAAAAATACTACAAAAGACAAGAATTGAAGAAAACTTTCACAACATTATAAAGACCAAATATAAAAAAACCCACAACTAGCATTGTGCTAAATGGTGAAAGACTGAAAGCATTCCTATTGTAATTGGGAATAAGGGAAGGATGCTCACTGTCACCACTGTTGTTCAATATAGTGCTAGAGGTTCTAACAAGAGCAATCAGGAAAGAAAAAGAAATAAATGGCATCCAAATTGGAATGAAAGAAGTAAAACTTTCACTAATGACAGATCATAATTCTATACCTAGAAAGTCCTGAAAAATCTACAACAAAGCTACTAGAGCTTATAAATGAGTTCAGCAGGGTGGCAAGATACAAGATTTATATGCAGAAATCAGAAGTGTCTCCATACACTCATAATGTACAATCTGAAGAGGAAGTCAGGAAAAAAAATTCTATTTACAATAGCAACTAAAAGAATCAAATATTTAAGGATAAATTAACCTAGGACATAAAGCATTTGTATTCAGAAAACTACAATTCATCGCTAAAAAATTTCAAAGAAAACCTAAATAAATGGAAGAACATTACATGTTCATGAATTGGAAGAATAAATATCATTAAGATGTTAATTCTATCCAAATTGGTATACAAACTCAATGCAATCCTGAAAAAATTCCACCTGTCTTTTTTTAAAGAAATGGAAAACACAATTATCAAATTTATTTAGAACGGTAGAAGGCCCCAAATAGCCAGAAACATCTTAAAATGAAAGATTGAGGTACGAGGACTTTCACTTCTAAAGTTTAAATCATATTACTAGCTAGTGGTTAAAAACAAAAAAGCGAAAAACCCCAAACAGCATGGCACTGGCATAAAGATAGTCATATAGAAAATGGATCCAAATGGATAGTTCAGAAACAAACCCTCACATCTATCGTCAGGTGATTTTTGACAAGGTTGTAAAGCCCACCTAGCTGGGCCAGAACAATCTATTCAACAAATGGTGCTGGGAGGATTGGATATTTATATTCAAAAGGAAGAAAGAGGGTCTCTATCTCACGCCTTTTGCACAAATTGACTCAAAATGAATCAAAGACCTAAATATAAAATCTAGAATCATAAAGATCCTAGAATAAATTGTGGGGAAACAACTTCAAAACTTGGTAGTAGGTGGTGGATTCTTAAACCTTACACCAAAAGCATTAACAATGACAGAAAACATGAATAAATGGTACCTCCTTAAACTTAAACACTTTTTTGATTCAAAGGACTTTGTCAAGAAGGTGAAAATGCAGTGCACTCAAAAGGAGAAAATATTTGGAAACCACATATCCAATAAGGGTTTGATTTTCATGCTATATAAAGAGATCATACAACTCAACAATAAAAGAGCAAGCAATCCAATTAAAAAATGGACAAAGGACTTAAATAGATATTTCTCCCAAGAGGAAATACAAATGATGAAAAAGAACACAAAAAAATGTTCAATATCACTAGCTATCAGAGCAATACGAATCAAACTACAATGAGATATCATCTTACACCTCATAGCATGACCATTATTTAAAAAAAAAAAAAAGAGTAAGTTCTGGAGAGAATGTGGAGAAATAAGAATAGTCCTCCACTGTTGGTGGAAATGTAAAATGGTGCAGCCTTCATGAAGACAGTTGGTGGTTCCTCAGGAAGCTAAATATAGAACTGCCATATAGTTTCGCAATCACTTTACTAGGACTATATATTAAAAAAAAAAAAAAAAAAGAAGTGGAAACAGAGAGATGGAGAAGAGAGGAATTTTCTTGTTTATTGTTTGTCATTTTTTGTTTACTATTATTGTTGAGATAATGAAAATACTCTAATAATGATTGAAACGAAGAATGCACAACTATGAGATTATATCAAATACTATTATTGTACACATTGAATGAATTGTATGCTTTGTTAATATGTACCAATAAAATAGATTTGTTTAAAAAAAAAAAAAAGAACTGAGAACTCTGATGCAAACAGACATTTGTACAGCAATATTCATAGTGGCAGTATTCACAATTGCCAAAAGATGGAAACAACTTAAGTTTCCATCAACTGATGAATGGATAAACAAACATATGATGGAATAGTATGCTTCTGTAAGAAGAAGTGAAATTGGGACACATATGATAACATGGATGAAACTTGAAGACATTATGCTGAGTGAAATAAGCCAGACACAAAAGGACAAATATTGTTTCGACTCAATAATATGAACTAAATACAAAGAATAAATTCATGGAGTTAAAACTTAGAGTATAGGTTACTAGGAAATAGGATGAGAACTGAGAAAGGGTACTGATGCTTAATGCATGTAGAACTTTCATATGGCTTGACTGTAGAATTGTGGAAATGTATAGAGTTGACAGTAACACATTATACTGAGTATAACTAACACAGCTCATTTATAAATGAGATTGTGGATGAAAGGGGAAGTCGATGGAAGTAAATGTCTACTGAAGGAAAGCTAGAGAATAATCTAGGGTCTGAATAATATAGTGAACCCAGAGGTAGATGATGATTTTGGATAATAGTACAAATACAAGAATCTTCTTCTATGAACTAGGACAAATGTACTTCACTATTACAAGGTGGTAGGACTATGGAAACAAATGGGAAAAATACAATTAATGTAACCTCTGGACTATAGTTAACAGCAACATTATAATAGTCTTACATCAATGTCAAAGAAGTTTGGTATTAATAATAGGTGGTATGGAAAAAATACACTAAATGTATGCTATAAACCATAATTAGTGTTAATAGTCTGATGATGTTATCTCACATCTGTAACAAATGTTCCACAACAATGTGTTGATGGAGGGGTGTTGCATTGGATTTCTGCACATTATGCATGATTTATAAGTTTACAACTTCTTTAATTAAAACTATATATTAAAACAAAGAATTCTTAAAAGTCAGAAATAATAAAATTCCCCAATCAGTAAAGATTTGAACTGACATCTCATCTAAGAAGATATAGAGATGGCAAATAAGCATAAGAAAAGATAATCACCATAATGTCAGTAGGGGATTGCACATTAAAATAACAATGATTTAACACTGTATACCTATTAAATGGCAGAAACCCAAAACACTAACAACACTGCTGGTCAGGATGTGGAGCAACTGAAACTCTCATTCATTTTTGGTGGGAATTCAAAATGGTAGAGCCACTTATGGTCTGGCAGTTTCTTAAAAATAAACATAGGCTTACCACTAGATCTAGAAATTACACTCCTAGGTAAAAAATTATGTCCAGCAAAAATCTTATGAAAGAAAAATCTTTCACATGAAAGTTTATAGCAGCTTTTCATAATTGCCCCAAGGAGGCAGCAACTAAGATGCTCTTCCATAAGTAAAGGGAAAAATAAAACTTCCAGATGATGAAGTACTATTCCCTCTCAAAAAGACATGAGCTATCAAGCTACAAAAAGACATGGAGATACCTTAGATGCACATTGCTAAGTGAAGAAAAAAAAAAATCTAAAAAAGCTACATATTCTGGAAATAGCAAAACTATAGAGACAGCAAGAACAGTGGTTTCCAGGGCACAGGGGAGGTGGACGGAAAAGACAGGTGGAGCACAGGAGATGTTTAGGGCACTGTAACTATTCTGTATGATACTGTAATGATGGATATATGATTTTATGTAGTTGACAAACCTATAGAACTGCAACACAAAGAGTGAACACATAATATAAACTATTTACTTTAGTTAATAATACAATCAATATTGCATCCTCATTTGTAAAAAAAAAATGTGTAAATGCAAGATGTTCATAATAGGAGAAACTGTGGGAGGTTATGCATACTCTATTTTCTTTGAAAACTTTAAAGATAAAAATCCTCTAAATAATAAAAGTCTATGAAAAATTATAAGCACTCCTTATTTAAAGAACTTGAGTTTTATTGTTATAAAGGTGATATCCCAAACATTTATACAAGTGGTAAAAATGAGGTCTTCAGGTTTTATCTAAGATATATAAAGATCTTGAAAGTCATTTATCCTCACTCCCATCCTTACAACAAGATAAAGCTGGACATACTGATTGCTTTCCTTGGGTCCATCAGAGAACTGAGGCCACAGGGAAAATCACCACCAGAAAATATAGATATTCAAGTGCACCCAGAATGATGAAGCCCTCAAGATTTGTTACTGGAAGTAGAAGCTGGTAGACTCTATAAATGGGTAGGGATACCTAAATGGTAATTTTGAGTTGCTGGAGAATGAGTATAGACTAGAG
This sequence comes from Tolypeutes matacus, assembly GCA_026826555.1. NCBI lineage: Eukaryota > Metazoa > Chordata > Mammalia > Cingulata > Chlamyphoridae > Tolypeutes > Tolypeutes matacus. Next base: position 4,684,824 of record JAKSZT010038599.1, read on the forward strand.
CAGTGGTTCTTAACAAGGGGTTTATAAGCTTGAATTGGAATAAAAAAAAAAAAAAAAAAAAAAAACGTGCTTGTGGGGACGTGTTGGTGCGCGTGTAATATATCTATTAAATAATAAACAGTATAGTGTGCACTTAATAAGGGGTCAGTGGTTTTCACCTGATTGGCATAGGAATTGATGCCTTTGAACAAAAAAGGAAAGAACCCTGAACTAGAGTAAGAGAAGCTGTTCTGGCCACAGTGTTGAGGGGAGAGGGACACACTTCAGCAAGTTTTCTCTCTATGAAGTTATGTAACAGGAAAACTAAGAAAGTTCAACACATGACCTTGAGGGAGAAGAAAAGAGTAGTCATCATGAAAGTCTCCCAGACTCTTCCAACAAAGAACTTTTTCCAAGGGAAGGACTTCATCACAGGGCCAATTATGAAACTTGTCACAGCTGGGGAAACAGAAATCCACCCCAATTTATCTTTCTTGCCTCACCTAAGGAGAAATGAAGAAATACAAGCCACTGTCCATAGGAAAGAAGTCCCGTACTACTTCAGTGCTAAGTGAATAGGGGTCAGAGGGGAAAATGTTTCGCCCCTGGACATATAGAAAGATATATGTTTATCACAGGGAATTACAACAAATTTAACAATGACTTCCTCATTGAATATCTGGCCTTTCTGTGACTTCTATTCCTAAAAGGTAGAGATTTTCTCTTACTTTTATTTAATAGCCTTCATGATTAAATATTCTCTTTCCATTTCTGATCAGTTAACATTACCAATATTCAAGTTTTTTCTAGATATTTTAATATTGACTGAGCTTCTGTATGAATATAACAAATAAAAGTTACTTTTAGAAAGCCACATTTAATTATTTGGATGCAATTTTATTTATTTTTGCTCACTTACAATGTACAGTGTTTTGTAAACAGCATTTGGAATAGTATCAAGGTTTAATAAATTTAATTCAATTAAGATTCCATTCTGTTATCAAACAACAAACAATTTCATGTAATTTACAACAAAATCCAAAGTTTTCCATTTGAAATTGATACTTGATTTGTGTTGTTTCAAAGACTATGCTATATTTTCTATAGTATTTCTGTACCTCTTAAATTACTCCCTTTGGTTAGTTTGCCTATGTGCTACCATTTTTGGTTGTTAATCAAAACTCAGTAAAATGTTTTTCTTTAAATGGTAAAATTAATGTTGAACAACTTGCCATAATATTATCTGTTAAACAAAATTTCTAAGCAAAAACACTTTCAAATCTTTGCCAGAATTTTCAAACTCCATTTACAGCACTAGCAACAGATGTTGCACTATCAAGATCCAAATATTCTTCCAGGGTTCACTGTTTCAATTCTCAGCTATGTACATATATTACTTAATAATCTGTGGTGATTGTGTTTTGTCTTCATAAAGAAAATGCTTATTCATAAATAATTTAAGTTCATTTATTTAATGTAGTTACTTGATTATATCCTTCATAAATAGTTGAATTCCTTGCCTTAGAATGTATCTGAGGAAATGATCTAGGAAAATTTAATTTTTTTTCTGAAATTACAGACCACTTTCCTCAAAGGTCACTGGTGCTGTCTGTAAAAAAAATTCACTAAGGGTTTCAATTAAATAATTATTGATGAAAACATTTATTTTCAAAACTTGCCATCAGTTTTTGTAGGCAATTTCAGATATTAACCCATTCCTCTCCACACAATGAATTTAAAAAGTACATTATTTTCAAATTCTTGAAAGTAATATTATTTAATAATTCATAAGAAACAGTAGGAGCTTTGTCAACAATTGCTTCTTTTTTTTTTTTTAAAGAAACTTTAGATTACATAAATGTTGAATAAAAAATAGGAGTCCCCATATGCCCCACTCCCTTCCCTTTCCACACTTTCCTACATTAACATCCTTCATCAGTATGGTACATTTGTTACAATTGATGAACACATATTGAAGCATTGCCACTAACTATGGATTATAGTTTATATTATAGCTTACACTCCATAATGCACAATTTTGTAAGTTATGACAAAATATATAATGACCTGTATCTGTCTTCACAACATCATGCAGGACAATTCCAATGTCTTGAAAATGCCCCCATATTACACCTATTTTTCCCTCTCCCTCCCCTCAGAACCTCTGGTGGCCATAGCCTTCACAGCAATGATAAAAGTTCTTCCATTGTTAGAATAACAATAAGTCTATAGTAGAATAATAGTAAGTCTACTTTAGTACATTGTTCATTCTCCAATCTTGATGGATGATGATGCCCACTCTGCCTCTAACTGAGAGAAGGGTTAGATCCCATGGGGCAGATGGATGAAACTGTTTTGCAGACTCTCTCTGTTCCTTGGGATGGGTATTGTCCATCATCATCACCTTGTTAGTTGTCCTAGATGAGTCCAATGAACTGGAGAGTAGGTGTTACAACTCTGCTGAGATTCAGGGCCCAACTGGCACATGGACAGACCAAATATTTAAGTCTCTTGGACATACACCTATCAGTATAGTACTAACTATAGGTTCAAATAAAAGAGGCAGAAAAGTCATGTGTAGAGAAACTACAAATGAGTTCAACTCTATCACACTGGGGAGCATAAATTTCAAGGTAAAGTCCACTGGCAGGGTGTCAAACTTCTGAGCTGTCTGCCCTGCTTATAGTGTCTGGATGTCTCTAGAGCCCTTTGGAGCCCTGCTATTAGAGGCACTATTTACTCTCTCAGTCAATGAGATCTTGCTGAGACATGCACAGGAATAATCTCTGGGATGATCTCCTGACTCACTTTGAAATCTCTTATCCATAAAAACTCATTTGTATTTACCATTTCAGCCTTATGGTCAAGGTCTTTTTCCAGGTGCATTGCTAGTTGATGCATGGTAATAATCCAGGGAGACTCATCCCCAGGAGTCATGTCCCACTCTGGGGGAAGGTAGTGTTTATATGCTGACTTTGGCATAGAGAGAGGCCCCATTTGAGCAACGAGGAGGTCTTCAGGAGGTAACTCTTAGGCAACATGTAATTCTAGGCAAAGTTTAAATTTCAAAAGAAAGGTTCATAAGTACAATCATCAATATCAAGGGCCTGGCACAATGGCCCATCCTCCTTCACTACATTAGACGCCACCCCTGTACTTGGGTGATTTTTGCTGTCTCATTGGAGAATGTAACAGAACTCCCCAGGATGGGAATTTGGTATTCTTTCGGTTCATACTTAGATGTCCACCGACTGTGACAATGTCCCATGAACACTTGTACACATTCATATGCCTTCGAGGCATGCCCCTGATGAACTCCTTCCCATGAGTCTGCCCATCACCAACACTCCATAGCAATGCTCCTCCCCTATCACAGTTGTGACCCGTTTTTGATCCAAAGTCATTGATAGGTTTATTTTTTCCCAAACATATAAACTTTGGAACTTTACACCCACCAAGCAACAACTGCCCCTTCTTCCCTACTCACATTTCCTGGTAACCTCTAATCCTACTTTCTATTTCCGTGAATTTGCTATTTCTAGATTTTTCATATAAATGAAATCATACGATAAAAAAAAAAAAAAAAAAAAAGATGAAGCCAAGAAAATAAGCCAACAGAAATAATAAGAAAGTGAAATAATATTGACAGTTTTAAAAATAACATATAAATTACCAAAAAAATTAAATTTTTAGAAAATAATAAAAAATAATTTTTCAGACATTATGCCTTTCATCACTGTAAGATCTGTTGTCTTATATGTACAGTGACATTTTGTTCCATATATTTATCTAGTTTCTTTTTTTTTTTTTTTCATTTTATCTTCAAAGAAGGTTTAGGTTACAGATAAGTCATATAAAGAATATAGGAGAAATACACATATATGCATATATATTTATAAAAAAAAAAAAAAAGAATATAGGAGATTCCCATATACTCAACGCCTTCCTTCTTTTCCCTCTCTCCCCTATTAATAACATTTTACATGCGGATGGTATATTTCTAACAATTGATGTAATAATATTGAAGTATTGCTACTAACCAAGGTCAATGGTTTATATTATGATTTACATTTAAGATGGTACACTTTTATAAATTTTGACCAAATTTAAAATGGACTGTGTGCATTATTGTGAGATCATGTAGAACAATTCTAATGCCCTAGAAATTCCCTATCTTCTATATACTGTATTTTTCCCTCCCCCTTCCCTTGGAACCTATGGCATTCACTAGTTTTTACTTTTTGAAGAATAAGATGCATAGTTACATGCAATAATATTGCAGGCTTGACATATATTTCTGTTTTCTTTTATTAGACACTGCCTGTGTTCTCGAAAGATTCTTGCCTTTCTATTTGAAAATATAGCATGATTCCCCAGGACGGCACTTTAATATTTTCTTGTTTATTGTGTGAGTTTCCACCATCTAACATAACACACTACAACAAGATGACACATATTCCATAGAAGCCTGCCCCATGTGCATCCTGTCCTGTATGCAACCCCCCACATCCAACACCGTACACCAGTAATGCTCCTTTGCCATATTTGCCAAAAGAACATTCCCAACATTGTAGCTTTAACCACAGACCTGCAAACCCGTTCCTTCCCCCGACTCTCACCTAGTTCCATGAATAGTCCAACTCAATCCTCCCACCCTACACTTTTCACAGACTAATACCACCCAACCCAATAGCATCACTGCACCACTGTCACACCATCCTTCCACCTTACCCATGTGGGCATTGGCTCACAACCCTCTATTCCCCTTCTGTCTCCTATAACCTACTTTCCAACTCTAGCTCTGTGAGTCTGCTCGATTTGCTTAATTCATATCAGTGAGGTCATGTAGTATTTTTCCTTCAGTGTCTGGCTTACTTTACTCAACATAAAGTTTTCAAGATTCATCCATGTTATCCTGTGCATTAATACTGCATTCCTTCTTACAGCTGAGTAATATTCCATTGTATGTATATTACCACAGTTTGTCTGTTGATGGACATTTGGGTTACTTCCAACTTTTGGCAGTGGTGAATAATGCTGCTATGAACATTCATGTTCATATATCTGTTCGTGTCCCTGCTTTCAATGTTCTGGATATATACCCAGTGGTAAAACTGATGTTATTTTATGGCAGTTCTATTGTTAGCTTCCTGAAGAACTGCCAAAGTATCCTCCACAATGGCTGCATCATGTTACATTCCCACCAGCACTTCAAGAGTGGATAAGTATTTCCTTTCCTCCACCTCCACATCCTCTCCATCACTTGTAGCCCTCTGTTTTTTTTAATAGCCTCCAGTCTAATGTAAGATGATATCTCATTGTAGTTTTCATTTGCATTTCCCTAATAGCTTTTGATGGTGAGCATCTTTTCATGTGCTTTTAGCCATTTGTATTTCTTCTTTAGAGAAGTGTCTATTCAAATCCCTTGCCCACTTTTTAAATGGGTTGTTTGTCTTCTCATTTTGGAGATGTAGAATTTCTGTATATATGCTGGATATCAGGCCCTTATCAGATAGATGGCTACCAAATATTTTCTCCCATTGAGTTGACTGTCTTTTCACTTTCTTGACAAACACCTTTGAAGTGCAAATATTTTTAATTTTGAGGAGGTCCCATTTATCTTTCTTTTCTTCTGCTGCTCATGATTTGGGTGTAAATTTTATGAAACTTTCCTACTCAAAGATCTTATAGATGCTTCCCTACATTATCTTTTGTGAGATTTATGGTCTTGGCTCTTATATTTAAATCTTTGATCTATCTTGAGTTAATTTTTGTATAGGGCATGAGATGGCAATCTTCTCCCATTCTTTTGTATATGGATATCCTGTTCTCCAAGCACCATTTGTTGAAGAGGCTGTTCTCTCCCATTTGAGTGGGTTGGTGTCATTGTCGAATATCAAATGACTATATAGGTGAGGATCTAAAACAGAACTTTCAATTCTGTTCCATTGTTCAGTATGTCTATCCTTGTGCAAATACCATGCAGTTTTGACCACTCTAGCTTTGCAGTATGTTTTAAAGTCAGGTAGTGTGATTCCTCTGATTTCTTTTTTCTTTTTCAATATGCCTTTGGCTATTCGGGACTGCTTACCCCTCCAAATAAATTTCATAGTGAGCTTTTCCAATTCTGTAAAAAAATGCTGTGTAATTTTTTTCAAGATTGCATTAAATCTGTAAATCAGTTTGGGTAGGATAGAAATCTTGATATGTAATCTTCCTACCCATTAACAGGGAATATTCTTCCATTTATTTAGGTCTTATTTGATTTCCTTTAACAATGTTTTGTAGTTGTCTACATACAAGTCCTTTACAATTTTAGTTAGGTTTATTCCTAGGTATTTGATTCTTGGTTGCTATTGTAAATGGAAATTTTTTTCTTGGTTTCCTTCTTAGATTGCTCATTATTGGTGTACAGAAATGTTACTGATTTTTGTGCATTGATCTTATATCCTGCCACTTTACTGAATTCATTTATAAGCTCTAGAGGCTTTGTTATAGATTTCTCAGGGCTTTCTATGTATAGGATCATGTCATCTGCAAACAGTGAAAATTTACTTCACCCTTTCCAATTTGGATGCCTTTTATAATTTTTCTTGACAAGTGCTTAAGCAAGTACTTCTAACACAATCATAAATAACAACAGTAACAGTGGGCATCATTATCTTGTTCCAGATCTTAGTGGGAAAGCTCTTAGCATTTCAACATTGAATATGATGTTAGCTGTGAGTTTTTCATATATACTTTTATCATATTAGGGAAGTTTCCTTCTATTCCTATCTTTTGAAGTGTTTTTATCAGGAAAGGGTGCTGTATTTTGTCTAATACTTTTTCTGTACCAATAGAGGTGATCATGTGATTTTGTTCTTTCCATCTGTAATGTTGTGTATTACATTGATTTTCTCATGTTGAACCACCCTTGCATACCAGGAATGAAACCCACTTCATCATGGTGTATAATTCCTTTGATGTGTTGTTGAATACAATTAGTAAGTATTTTGTTGAGGATTTTAGCATCTAGGTTCATTAGAGAGATTTGTCTATAGTTTTCGTTTCTTGTGGTGTCTTTGTGTGGCTTTGGTGTTAGGGTGATATTGGCATAATAGAATGAATTAGGCAATGTTCTTTCCAATCCTATTTTTTGGAAGCGTTTAAGCAGGATTTGTGTTAGTTCTTCCTAGAATGTTTGGCAGATTCACTTGTGAAGCCTTCTGGTCCTGGGCTTTTCTTAGTTGGGAGGTTTTTGATGACTAATTCAATATTATTACTTGTGATTGGTCTGTTGAATTCATCAATTTCTTCTATTGTCAATGTAGGCTGCTTGTGTGTTTCTAGGAATTTGTCAATTTCATCTAAGTTATCCATCTTGTTGGCATACAATTTTTTTTAAGTATCTCCTTATGATACTCTTTATTTCTTTGGGGTCAGTGGTGATATCCTTTTCCTCATTTCTTATTTTATGTATTTGCATCTTATCTCTTTTTTTCTTTATTAGTCTAGCTAAGGGTTTGTCAATTTTACTTATCTTGCCAAAGAACCAGCTTTTGGTTTTGTTTATTTTTTCTAGTGCTTTCTTTTTTTCCAATTTCATTTAGCTCTGATCTAATCTTTGTTATTTCCTTCTTTCTACTTGCTTTGTGATTAGTTTGTTGTTCTTTTTCTAATTCCTCCAGTTGTGCACTTAGATCTTTGATTTCAGCTCTTTCTTCTTTTTTAATACAGGCATTTATGGTTATAAATCTCTATCTCAGCATTACTTTTGCTGCATCCCATAGGTTTTGATATGTTGTGTTGACATTTTCATTTGTTTAAAGGTAGTTACAGATTTCTTTTGCAATTTACCCCTTGACCCACTTTTTGTCAAAGAGTGTGTCATTTAACTTCCATATCTTTGTGCCTAATCTGCTTCCCTGCCCATTACTGATTTCCAGCTTCATTCCATTGTGGTCAGAGAATTTACTCTGCATAATTTAAATCTTTCTGAATTTGTTGAGAGTTGTTCTGTGACCTAACATGTGGTCTATCCTGGAGAATGATCCACATGTGCTGGAGAAGAATGTATATCCTGCTAATTGGGGTATAATGTTCTGTATGTCTATTAGGTCTAGATCCTCTAATGCATAATTCAAAGTCTGTTTCTTTATTGATACTCTGTTGAGATGTGTCTAATGTTGAAAATGGTGTATTAAAGTGCCCCACTATAATTGTAGAGGCATCGATTTTCTCCACTTAGTTTTTTCAATGTTTGCCTCAGGTATTTTGAGATACCCTGGTTAAATACATAAATGTTTATGATTTCTTCTCGATAGATTACCCCTTTCGTTAATATACACTGTACTTCTTTGTCTCTTACAATAGTTTTGCATTTAAAGTTTATAGCTACTCCTGCCCTTTTTTGGTTATTGTTTGCATGTAAAATTGTTTTCCAACCATTCACTTTTAACCTCCTTGCATCCCTTGTTCGAAGGTGAGTTTCTTGTAGAAAGCATATAAATAGGTCATATTTCCTTATCCATTCTGTCAATCTGTGTCTCTTGATTGGAGAGTTTAATCCATTAACATTCAATGTTATTACTTCAAGGAATTACTTACATTAGCTATATTTTCTTTAGGTTTATGTATGCCATATGTTGTTTTTATTTCTCTTTTTATCTTTTTAGTTATTATTACCAATAATATTCTTTCCTACACTCTCTTCCAACCCTCTCTCTCCAGTTTTTTCCTTTCAACCTGCAGAACTCCCTTTAATATTTCTTGAAATGGGAGGTTTGTTGTTGACAAACTCTTCTAATTTCTGTTTATCTGTGAATATTTTGAACTCTCCATTTTTTAATATCAAAACTTTACTGGATAGAGAATTCTTGGCTGGAATGTTTTTTTCTTTTAGCACCTTAATTATGCCATACCACTGCCTTCTTGCCTCCATGATTTCAGATGAGAAGTCAGCACTTAATCTTATCAAGTTTCTTTTGCTGCTTTCAGTACTCTCTCTTTGTCTTCAGCATTGGACAATTTGACAAGCATGTGTCTTGAGGTAGGCCTGTTAGGATTTACACTGTTTGGGGTGCACTGCACTTCCTGGACAATGTACATCCATGTCCCTCAAAAGTTTTGGGACATTTTCAGCTATTATTTCCTCCAACACCCCTTCTTCCACCTTTCCCTTCTCTTCTCACTCTGGGATGACTATAATGCAAATATTGTGTGTTTGTGTTTTCATTCAAATCCCTAAGTCCATGCTAGACTTTTCTATCTTTTTTATCTATTTGTTCTACTATCTGTTTGATTTCAGATGAACTATCTTCAATATCACAGATTCTTTCCTCTGCCTGTTCAAATCTGTTGTTATGTGATTTGTGTGTATTTTTGATGTCTTGCATTGTGCCATTCATCACCATCATATCCGCTTTCTTTTTGTGTAGTTTTACAATTTCTTCAGTTCATTCCCCCAGTGTCTTCTTAATATCCTTTACCTCTTCCTTCACTTCATTAAGTTAATTCATGATATTTTTTGGACATCCCTGATTACTTTTTTCATATTATTCCTGTTTCCTAGTATAGCTTTTAATTTTTTATTGATGTCTAGGCATCTGTTTATATTGATGGGCTTATTTGATTAGTTAGCTTCTTTATCTACTCTAGGGTTTCATTTTGTTGTTGTTGTTTTTTATGTGTGGTAAAGGTTTTTTTAAACACTTGTTTCTTCATATACTATATCATTGCAGTTGTCTGTGTTCCCTTAAAAAAATTAGGACCAGGAAAAGGAAAGAGATAAGAAGAGAAAAAGAATAATAGTAATAGTAATTTCAAAAGGTAGACTAGGAAATGTACAAGAGCTAGAAAATAAATATGTAATACAAGTAAAAGATTTTTAAAAGTACAAAGGAATATGAATGAAAAAGGTGGTATAGATAAATGAAACAAGAAACAAGATAAAGAAAAAAAGTAGAATGATTTAAGAGACCAGAATGATGAGAAGAGAGGAAAAGAGAAAAAGAAAAAGAAAAAAAGAGAATTGAAAAAAAGGGCCAAACAAAAAGAGGTAGAATGAAAGAAAAACAACAGAAAAGAAGATAGAAAAATGAATGAAAGAAAGACATAAAGTTTGGTGGTAAAAATAAGTAAGAAAAAGTAAAGAAACAAAGAAAAGGGAAAGACAACAAACAAAACCACCACCACCACAACAAAAACAAACAAACAAACAAAAAACCCAGTAAAAACAGCCTTCCCTCTTAAGCCCCTAAGGTGCTTCTCAGGCTGTTGGTGCTCATCAATCAATCATCCTTCAGCATACCACCCACAGGTGATTTACCAGGTTTTAGCAAATTAAAAAAAGAACTGATAAAAAAAATTAAAAAAAATAATAATAACAGATCCAAGAAAACCTAAACCAATAAAAATTCTGTCTATATGTTCCTTGTCATAAGGTACCATCTGTGTGCCTGATAACCTAGTGGATGACTCTCTGGATCACTTCTCTTAGGAGACCAATTGAACCAGGGGCCTTGTATATGCAAGGCAGGAATTCCTCCACTGTTCTACACTGCCCCACAGCTTAAGTAGGTTTCAGAAATACATCTGGCTCTATCCATCCCCTTTCCCTCAGGCAGGTCAGGCTTCTAACAGTTTACCAAACTGAGCTGTTTAGGTGCCTTCTCTCCACCCTTTCTACCTCAGTTCCTCTCCCTCCTAAGTGGACTGGGTGTGATGGCTTGCCTGACTAGATTCCTCCTCCTCTCTCCCCATGGCTGCCTCTGTGTGGATTGGGAACCCTCCAGGGTATAAAGGGGGTTCACTGGTCAAACTCACCAGAAAGAAACCATTCTCCACCCTCCACCAGAACCCTTTTCCAGGGAATGTTCCATCCCACTCCATTGAGTCAGGGGCTTTACAAGGCTATTTGCCTTGAGGGTGAAGTATATGTGCCATTTCCAGCCACAGGGGCAAGAAACTCATGATTTTCCCTCAGCTTCTTTATCTGTCTAGTTCCCTCCTGGATGATGCATAGCACTTTCCCATTCTATATACCTCCAAAGCAGCTCCCTCAGATAGGTTTTTGCCCTTTCTTCATTCTTTTTTCTGAGGGCTTTGAACTCTGCCTACCTACTTTGACACCATTTTCCCAGAAGTACCACCAACTATTACTTAAATCTTACTTGATATATGAGACTGAAAAATATGTTTACTTAATTTGATGTGACAAAAGTTTTTCAATAAGTAGGGTCTAAAATAAGATTAAAATAGCATGTCTATTAAATATTATTTTTTTAGAATTCTTCAAATATTTAAAAATCTGAGAATGAAATGTTCAATTACCTTGAACTCACAGTAGATAATTTTTAAAGTTTTAATAATTTTAATTTTTTCTTTATTAATTCTACTTAATAAATTATATCTGAACTTTTCTTATTTAAATTGTTTTATGATGTGAAAATTATTCATGTTTTCTTCTGTATATGGTTTCATATCATCTGTATTTCAACCATGAGCTTTAACAGACTATAAATGGTGTTTCAATAAAGAAATAAAGAGGTTTAACACATTAAACTTTTAACAATACAGCTTTTGAGCTGAAATTGTATTAAATTTCCATGACATGAATAAGTAACTCATTTTTGTCAAAATAATCAAGCTATTTTTCAATCTAGAAATATGTTATTTATTATATTTTGAGTTAATTATTAATTATTTTCACATTATTAAAAGTTCTTTTCAGTTTCCTCTGATTTTTATAAAATGTCAGTAGATGTTCTGGACTGTTCTATGATTTATCCTTCCTTCTATTAAAGATTTGGAAGATTCAGCTTTATATTTGAATAGAACTTTTAAAAAACCCATCCAAATTTCACTGTCTCTCCATTCAGGGTATTTTTTAGTCTAGTATATTTAGATGTAATAAAAGTTTTTTAGTTTGGTGTTAATGATACACGGGCAAGTGTCCTAATTTGGAGAATCTTTTTTTAAATTGCGATACTGCTCTATAGTCTACTGCTACATGGGATGATCTGGCAGATGGGGCCACAACACTTTTCCACCACAGAATCCTCAGTTATCAATGTCTTTCAAACCATTCTACAATTGGAAAATGTAATGATGATTTAGCATTTATATTTTAAGTACTAATAGTAAATCCCTTTCAGTCTCCCCTATTTGCCTGATATTATGAAACTATTTCCTTATTTTAAAATTGGGTAGATTTTCCTGGTGTATAATAGCTTAGATAATAGCTTAGATATGCTGCTTAAACACCGCTTCCTTTGGAAACCTTGAGATTAGTATGGGATATGGAAAATATTTCTATTCCAGAAGCAGAAAGAAATCATATAAGCTATGATCTGCTTTAACATTTCGGAGAAGAGCTCCCTGTTTTTACAATTTAATGACCTTCAATGAAACTTTCAAATGATCTGTTTGATTTAAATATTAAGAAACAACTCACCAAATCTATTTTACTCAGATTATACTATAATGGAGGGATAGTAAAGATCTCTTTTAATTACCATAACTCTTGGTATACAGTAGGCCAGACTCTAAAATACATTAAGGAAATGCTTATCAAATTTAGAACTTGATGACATTGAGGTTGCCAATGATATTCGGAGGTGTTTTGAGTCACTCACAAGAAGTTTCCCTGGCAGCTTTGTAGTCACTTGAGGTAATCAACCTCAACTCAACCAAAGTGTATCACTGGAGTATATTGAGTGATGGCCACAGAGAAATCCTATACATGGTATTGTATATACACAACTATCTATTGCAAAACAACAACTGTATGCAATTATCAGCTAAAAGGATATAGATTTGGGATATTTACTATTATCATTATTATTGTAGGAACATAATTATTTGCCTATTCACTTCTTTGAATAATTTTATTTGTATCCAAGAAATAATGTATTTTGAACATAATGGGATTTGGATCTGACTTATTAACATCTGAATGAAGAGACAACAAAATTAAAATTATGTTTATAAATATTAATACATATTAATATAAAACAAACAATTTAATGTACAGAATAGAACATGATTATGTAAAGTAATGTCTGTATTTGAATCAATACCAGTTTAACCACCAGGCTCATGAGTTCTCTAAATGGGATGATCTTTAATCTTTAATAAGAGGGAAAACTTTCAAAATTTGACATGTTTTCTTCTCTTTGCTGTTTCATAAGAAGAACCTTTGTACTTATGTATATATCTTGCAAATTATAATTGCAAATAAGTGAAAAATCATCACAACTTTTAAAATATAAATGACCACTAAGATTAATTTATATTAATTTGTATCTGAAGAGCCCTAAAAAGAAAATGATACGTCAAAATATATTGCTTCAGTCTTTTTCCATCCAAAACATCTCAGGATCAGACTAACCAATATAATATAGGAATTTTCTACTGTTTAATAATTAATCATATATTTGAAAATAAAAGAATCAAGAAGAGGAAGATTTTTTAACACATGGCCAATCACTTGTTCTGTGACTAGTTATACTTTCCTTCAAGGTGTGGCAGTTTGAGATCATTTTATGAATCCAAAAAGAGAAAGAGTGTTTGTAAACTAATCCATTCCTGTGGGTATGAGACCCATCTGACTGGATTGTGAGACCCATCTGACTGGATTATGTCACTGGGGTGTGATTCACGTTGAGTTTCTGCCCTCTTGCTGGGTCTGATATAAAGGGAGACACAGAGACTCAGCAGAGGAACAAGGGAGCCGGCATATTTGATTCTGCAATGTGAGAGAGAAAATTGCTTAAACACAAAGCCCCCAAGAGACAGGGCCCATGGAGCAGCTCAGAAGGAAACCATACCTGCTATATGCCTGAGGGCTTACAGCTGAACTTGGAAAGAGTGGAACAGCCAAGACAGAGACAGCCCTATGCCTTGTTGCTCACAATTGAACTCCAAGAGATGGTAGATTCTGGAAGGGAAGCAGAGACCGCCACAGAGATTGGTTGTCATCTTGTTTCACCATGTAGCAGTTGACTTTGGTGAGAAAGCACTTCTTATGGTGCCTTGAGTTGGCACTGGAACTGTGAGCTTTTACCCCAAATAAATACCCTTTACACTTCTGGTACTTTGCATGGGCAGTCCTTTGGCAAACTAAAACAGGCTACTGTGAGATTCTGCATAATTTGAGCATCTTGAACTTTCACCTTCCTTCTTGTAAATTTTATTTTGAACTTAAAAACTTTGTAACAATTGGAGAAGCATTGTAAACTAAATTATAATTTAGTAATTACTAATGTAATTAGTTGAAAACTATTCAGAAAAGAAACAAAGCTAAAGCAGTCTAATTGTAAACTCATTAACACCAAACTGATCCATTAGCAATTTCAATTTTTGAAAATCCCGGGCTACTTTATATACCCAGGAACACTATCCTGGATCCAAATCAATTAACAAGAGTGCACACAAAGGAGGAACAATATCGTTTATACATCCAAACAAAATGACTCATTTTCACAAGTGTACAAGGAACTGGCTTATGGAAGTTAGTTTTCAAGAGTTTTACTCTTATCTATAATTCTATTTTATAGTTCACAATTCTCAAAAGGAAAGTTAATTACAACCTGAATATTTTGATGGGTTCCTTCTGGGGCAATGAATACATCATTTTTGCTTCAGCACTGTCTTTCAACACCTTAAAGTTATTTTATAAAGATGATTGTCACTAGAATATCACCAGAAATTTTAAAAATATTAGACATAGCAAAGCCATATAGAGATTTCTATAGATTGAGTTAATAAAAACTCAGAGTAAAACAAAAGTTACCAATAAGCCAAAAAGAGAAGAACCGGGGACCTCATACATGTGAAGCAGGTGCTCAACCACTGAGCTATTTCTGCCCCACATGCAAATATTCTTGCATTCCAATTCTATAACAAACTTCTCTAGAAGTATGTTCCAGAGAGCCTATTTTATGTATCCTTATTTGATCTTGTCAGTTCTCATCCACTTTCAATTCTGTATCTTTCTTCTGGGATGATATACATCCAACCTTACCTAAGCTCCCACACTAAAACTTTATTAAAATCTCATTTCAAGTTACACCTAGTATTTTCTTAATTAAGACTACATTTTTAAATACATTTTTCTTTTTAGATTTTCTTAAGTACATAAAATGAAAAAAGAAAAAATAGTGGTTGATAAAATTCATAGCTACAATATAGGTTTTCATTAATTGTCTGGAGGATTTTTTTAAGATGACAAAAGATTCAAATTTAAAATTTGTGAATTCTGCCTGGGAAAGGTTTGCTGATTTAACCAGATTAATTCTCACTGAATGCTTATGAGACATATGGCTGTCAATTATTATTATCTGCTTTTTATCTCCTATAATTTGTGTTGAATTATAGTAGAACAAAGAATATATTAACAAGAATTTTTTAAAGGCAAAAATAATTTCATTATTGTTTATAATTAAATACACACACATACATCTTCATTTTAGTGTACCTGTTATTTTGTGCAATTAAACGGAGGGTGAAAATGTGCTCCTGCATCTATCTTAGTTACGAGTGTCCTTCTAGTTCTTAGCATAGAATCATCAGGCAAAACCACTTAAAGGATGTGTTGGTCATTGAGTATGTTATGGATTTTTAAAATATATATATATATTTTATTTTTAAAGAAGCTTTAGATTACATAAATATTACATAAAAAATATAGAGGATTCTGATATATCCCACCCCTTCCCCTTCCCACACTTTCCCACATTAACTACATCTTTCATTAGTGTGGTACATTTGTTACAATTGAACAGATATTGAAGCATTGTACTAGCCAAGGTTTATAGTTTACATTACAGTTTAGATTTTACCCTGCACAATTTTATAGGTTTTTACAAAATGTTTAGTGACCTGTATCCATCTTTGCAATGTCATGCAAGACAATTCCAGTGCCCCCAAAATGCCCCCATGCTGCACTTTTTTCCTCTCCCTCCCTCAGAACCTCTGATGGTCACTGCCTTTATATGAATGATATAAATTCTTCCATTGCTAGAATAGTCATAAGTCTACTTTAGTTCAGAATTGCATTCCAGCCTTATGTTTGTTCATTTCTCAATCTTGAGGATTTGGGGATGGTGATGCCCATCCTGCCTCTGACTGAGAGAGGATTTAGATATCATCAGGCAGATGGATGGAATTGTATTGCTTGCAGTTGCAGACACTCTCTGCTTCTTGGGATGGGTGATGTCCATCATCATCCTTTTGTTAGTTGTCCTGGGTGAGTCCAATTAACTGTTGAGAAGGTGTTGCAATTATGCTGAGATTCAGGGCCCAACCAGCATATGAACAGACTGAAGATTTAACTCCCTGGGACATATATTTAACAAGTATGTACTAACTATAGGTTCAAATAAAAGGGGCAGAAGAGCCGTGTGCAGGGAAATTATAAATGAGTCTAACTCCATTTCATTGGAGAATATATATTCCAAACTAAAGCCCAATGACAGGGTGCCAAATTCCTGAGATTTTCTGCCTGCCTATAGTGTCTAGATGTCTCCAAAGCTGTCAGGAGCCCCACTATTTGAGGCACTGTTTACTGTGGCAGTTAATGAGATCCTGATGACATGTATAAGCCTAACCTCTGAAATAACCACCTGACTCACTTTGAAGTCTCTTAGTCATAAAATCTCATTTGAATTTAATTTTCCCCTTTTGGTCAAGGTCTTTTTCCAGATTTATTACTGGTCAGTATGTAGTAATAATCCTTCAGTGCCAGGGAAGTTCATCCCTGGGAGTCATGTCCCACTCCAGAAGGAAGGTAGTGAATTTTTATGCTGAGGTTTTAAATTATTATTATTATTTTATTTTCTTATTACTTTTATTTGTTTATTGTTTGGCTTTATTTTGGGGGAGGTTTTGGATCACGGAAGGGTCACAACTGTGGCTGAGGAGGATCACTGGTATGGGGTGTTGGTGATGGGGAGATGGGGGGAGAGGGGTTCACCTGGGGCATGCCTCTATGGCATATGAATATGTCCAAGTGGTCATGGGGCATTGTCTCGGTGGGTGGAATGCCACAATAACCAAAAGAATATTGAATTCTCATCCTGGGAAGTCCTACTACATTGTCTAATAGAGCAGGAAGAAACCCAATTGCAAGGGTAGTGCCTAGGAAAGGAGGACAGACCATTTTGCCAGGACTTTGATATCTATGGTTGTACTTATGAACCTTTTCTAGTGAAATTGAAACTTAACCTAGTATTATGTATTGCCTAAGAGTTATCCTCTGAAAACCTCCTTGTTGCTCAAATATGGTCTCTCTCAGCAAATAACTGCACTACCTACCCCCTAGCATGGGATTTCTTAAGAAGAGATGTTTTTAGAGATGTTTAGCAAGTCACTTCAGAGGAAATACCTTTAAATTCGTCACATTAATAATACCATAGATACCTCTTTCCACTGTTACTGTCTTTTATTATTTCTTTAAAAGAAATAAAATATAAAAATATAGTTGAAATCACTAAGGGTCAAGTTTATAGAAACTGATAAAATAGTATGGTATCACAAGAAGTTACTAAATGAAATTATGGCAAAGCTAGTGCAATACCTTATAATATGTATGGGGAAAAAAAAAAGAGCAATGCATAAAAAATATCAGTGGGATAGTTAGACAATACAACTGTTAAAATACCTTTGGTCACTAAAGACTGCTTACAAAAAGACACTATCCTGAGAGATTTAATGTTTATTTTCATCATAAATATTTTTAAACACTTACTGTTATGCATTTTGTTAAGCATTTGCTATAGATTATCTCAATTAATTTTCCAAAGAGTTTTATGAAGCAAATACTAACATTTTGAATACTTTATAGCTAGAGAAAAGGGCTTACAGTATTTAAATTTTTTTATGGAAAGCCACATACCTACTAAGTGTTAAAGCAAATATTTCAAATAAGGGCTATTCTTATTGTCACTTAGCTAGTAACCCAGAAGATACACTCTTAAGGTTAGAGCCAAATAATATACTGATCTCAGCATGATTAAAAGAATCTTGTCTGTGCAATTTTTGACAAGATAGTTATAACTCTGCCCTTGTCCCATCAGTCCATAACAGCATTTTGTTGAAACCTTGTATGATGGTTTGAAGCTGTACATATCACAGAAAAACATGTTCTTAAATCTAATCCATTCCTGTGTGTATAAACACACTGTAATTAGGACTTTTTGATGAGGCTACCTCAGGTAAGATGTTATCCACCTCATTCAGGATGGTTCTTAATCCTATTGCTAGAGTCCTTTATAACCAGAGTGAATACAGAGAGAAAGAGAGAGAAAGCAATAGAATCACAAAACTGAAAGCAATGAAACTCAGAAGAGAAGAGAGAGACAAACAGATCCTGCCATGTGCCTTGCCAAGGGCAAAGGTGCCAAGGATCGCCAGCAGCCAGTCTTTGGGGACAAAGTATCACCTTGATGATGTCTTGATTTGGACATTTTCTTGGCCACAAAACCGTAAGCTGAAAAATTCCCATTGTTCAAGCTGAACCATTTTGTGGTATTTACTTTAAGTAGCCTAGGAAATGAAAATACAGGGAAAGCCTTCCCTGTTCTAATCTTAGATAGATACCTTATCCAAAAATGTTCATTCTTAAATCATTTTTCTTTTTCCCACATTTTACTAATAGCTCCTAGAGATAAGGGGCTATGTAATATTTGCCTAGTATTTAGAATTGCTAGTTTAAACTTACAGATTTTTTTTTATTTTTATTTTTTACATAATAATTTGTAATTATAATTACTCACAAATGTTACAAGTATCAAATTCATGGTAGATTTATTTGGCTTTTAAATTATCCATTTAAAACATAGCCTAGAAAATGGTTATATACAGAAAAATTTAAGGCTTATACAGGCAGCAAAACAGGAGTGTACTTTAGTTTGTGAACAAGAGAAAGACAGTCAACCAATACAAACTTGCCAGTGTCAAATTAAAATTGACCAACATATATGTTTCTCTGCGATACTACAATCAGCCAGCATTTTCCTTTAAAGATCTAGACAGTGTAGAATGTTCTGCTTTGCATTTACCTCCTAGAGAGGCCTTGCCTCTAATAGTAGTTTATAACTATTTTCAAAGTTGTGAAGATGCCCTAAATGTAGCAATAGTATCTGGCATATACAAAAACACAGTGGCTTCCGTTTCTCTGTCCATGTTCACTTCCATCTCCTCTCAGGTGCTCTGTTCCTCCATGTTTAACTTGTCCTGGTTTCTGGAAAACCCCACACCCCTATTTTAGTATGCTTCATTTATGAGTTTCTTTTTTTCAAAAGACAGGATTTGAATGAAATTCAGGGGTCATTTCTGCTCCTAGGAATTTTGGTTAATCTGTCATTTTCCAACACACTTTTGAAGTGCTTTTTTTTTTTTTTTTTAACTTAGTATTGTAAATGAACATCCCATATCTAATACATTATATTCTTGTTGCATTTAATGTGTTCTGGAAATTTGCACCTTTTTTTTTTTTTTTAATCACCTTAATATGTTCTATTGTTCATGAAATACTATGCTATTGTCTTGCTCTATGAAAGGAGAAGAATTTCCCTCTTGGTTACAAAAATGTTGGATACAAAACTAACTTTGGTCAATGGTACGTGATGGAAGTGACATACCACTTGCTGGAACAGAGACTTCACATGGGCTTCAGGGGTTGCTCTGGGCCCTTGGAATCTTTTCATCCACTATGAAAACAGTCTGCGTCCTAGGAAGACCCGCCAGAACCATTCCAACTGACCTACAGACCCGTGAGCAAGAAATAAAGGTTTGTTGTTGGAAGTCACTGAGATTTTGAAGTTCTTTTTAATATCGCATCATTAGAGCAAGATATAGGCAGCATAGCCCAAAGTGTAAGAGATCTGTTTAACCTGGATTTGATTCTCAGCAACTTTTTTTATTGCTATGAGTACTAAACTCCTCTTTGAAATAGAAACTCTTTTGATAAGGAGCAACCCATGGAATTAATGCTCTAATTTACACTTTTGGCAATGTGTTACTTTTATTAAAGGAATGGTTTTGGTGTCAAGGAGTGCATGACAGATATCATATATCCCATATGAGAATTTAGATTTCCACTCACAAATGTCATTTGCTTTCTGCTAATGTAACATTTGGCTTTGCCCTTTGTGTACACAGACAATTCATTATTTAAAATTTTTCATCTCTTCAGGTTCTGACTTTCCTTCAAATACAACTTTTGTTCCAAATATGCTGATGTGCACCACTCCATCACATTGTTTTTCAATCTTCTTTACTTTAAAAGTTCCATTCTTTCTTGCTGAAGCATGCTTTATTTTCATTCTCAACAAGTATTATAATGCAACTCCAGAAGCAACTCCTGGGGAAAGCCTTCCTTGTCCTTAGATAGACACCCTGTCGAAAAATGTTCATTCTTAAATCATTTTTCTTTCTCCCACATTTTACTAATAGCTCCTAGAAATAAGGGGCTATATCATATTTGAATGTGTACCTGCCCCATAGATAAGTGCTCAATAAATATGAATCAATGATTACTTTTCCTGTTTTCTGAAAAACTGTATATGTTTTTTTTTTTTAACAAGCCAGATAGTCTTTTGCATGAATTTAAGGTAAAGTAAATGATTTTTTATGTACCTGAATGATATATCACAGTATTTGTTTGTTTATTTGTTGTTTGTTTATTTACTTCTAAAAAATATTTCTGGCAAAAAGAAACCAAAAACTAAAAATATAAGACAATGTGAATTAAAGAAATAAAATACTGCATTCATAAAGAGTAACAAGACCATTCATTTATAGGTATTGAATATTATACGTACTTATCTAATCCCTTGAATTCGTGGAGCAAATAGAAAAAACATAAGGGTCTCATTATAAAAAGAAAAAAGAAACAAAGTTACATGATAAGGAAGAGCAATTTTCTTGGTAATAGAATCTAGTAACTTTTTATACTGTATGTCTTTATGTAAACAATACTGAACTAAACAATTGAAATTATTCTCAACCACAATATTAAGGAAACCATAAGCACATTCCATCTGGTCATTTTTAACTTAAGCCCTTGATGAAAGTCAAAAACATGATATAAAGATTAGCCATGATCTCACTCCTACAATCTGTGAATCCCTACAGACCAAGGTTCATGATTTATTCATTATTGTTTACCTTAGGCCAAATACTGCCCCACATAATATAAGAAATAAGTTTAACTGGAACCCCTTGGCCCTAAAAGTTAAATGAATGTGATTTAAGTATAAAACTTCCTTGTACACACACACACAAGTGTATATGTCTATAATATATTCTATATAATATAAAATTTAAAGAATCTTCTTAAATATGTAGTTACATTATCCTTTTAAATTAAATTTTAAAATTAATTTTGGCTATTTTTCTGTGTTCTGAAGCACACATATTTAATGTTTTAATATTTTGACTGAAGACTGCCCATATGTTTATGGGATTGAGCCCAGGTCCCTCCATATGGGAGACGGATGCCCAACCATTTGAGCCTCATCCACCGCCCCAAAACTATTTTAATAGGTGGAATATGGCATAAGGTCAAAATGAGTCAAAATTAAACGATCTGAATTTAAAGAAAGATGACTTTGGGGAAAACTAAAAGTCTTTGGATATGTGAGGTATTATTGTAACGTCTAAAATTTGATATTATTCACCTCTAACACCTAAAATTTAACTTTCATTGTCATAATAGTTAAATTAAGTTTGATATGACTATGCCTTTATTACCACAAACAGTAACAAACCATAGTGAATCATATATCTTTGTATTTGGTTCTCTTTGGGTGACTAGCCATGAACTCAGGTGGATAAATTAAATGCAAACTTTCTTGAGATCTTGAAAGATGTATTGAATCTGTCTAAATAGAGGAGAGTGGTAAGATCCCCACCAAAATATCATCCTCTTTGGTCATTAGTAAGAATGATTCTTTTCTCTATATTGGCTTAAAATATACTTTAACCTGAAAGGAATGTATATTGATTTATTTACATTACCCTCACTAAGGGTGATTTTGTTGAATGCTATGTGCATTCTGAACATTCTTCGCATTGCCTGCGTCAGTAAGTGATCCTCTCTGGAATTCACACCATATTTGAGACTTCCCTCCCTGGCTCACAGAGCCTCTCTACTTGTTCTAGGTAACACTACACATCATTAAAATGGAGGGTGGGTTTCACCAAGGTCCCGACTTGGGGCTTCTCTTGTGTTTTCTTCATTTTAATTCTCTTTTCTTTCTTTCGTTTTTCCCTTTTTTCTTTCTTCTTTTCTTTTCTTCCCCTCTTCCCTTCTTTCTTTCTTTCCCTCTCTCTTTCTCTCTCTCTCTCTCTCTCTTTCTTTTTTTTTCACCTGGGCCAGAAATTTAACCCTGGACCTCATATGTAGGAAGCCAGTGTTCAAACACTGAACCGCATCAACTCCCTTGAGGTTTCTTTTGTTTGTTTGCTTGTTGCTTTTTGTTTGTTTGTTTGTTTGTTTTTAGGAGGCACTGGGGACCGAACCTGGAACCTCTCATGTGGGAAGCAGGTGCTCAACCACTTGAACCATATCCAATCCCTAATTCATTTTTCTTGTCCTATTTCAGCTTGTATCACCAGTTTTGCCCTGAATTTTGCCTTCTCATTTCAGTATTTTTAGTATTTTTTGAGCTGGTCCTCAATCTTTATATCATCACAGGCTAATATCCCATTATAAATAAAGTATTCTTTAGGGTTTTACTGTTTTGCATACCCTCTGAAGTATCATATATGTTTGCTTCATATGTTAAATAGAGTGTTCATACATTACTTTAGCTCTCTAACTACAAGTTCAAAATGGATCTTATCTTAGTTTTCTAAAGATTGCCAAGGAAATATACTAGAAATGGGTTGGCTTTTACAACAGCAATTTATTAACTTATAAGCTTACATTCTGAGGCTGTGAAAATGTCCAAATCAAGATTTCATAGGTGATGCTTTTCTCCCTGAGGACTGGCTGCTGGTGGTTCTATATTATTCTCTCATATGGCAAGGTACATGGTGAGGCACATGGTAACATCCTCTCATCTCTCCCCTCTCCTCTGGGCCTTGTTGCTTTCAGCTTCTGGCTGCATTGACTTCCTCTAAGCTTCCATGTTCCATTGTTTTCAGCTTCTGGCTCCCAGAGCCTTCTCTCTCAGCTTCTGCAGGTTTCTTTCTCTTTCTGTGTCTCTTTTCTCTGTATATTCATCCTGTTTATAAAGGACTCCAGTAAGAGGATTGAGAACCATGCCTTACTGAAGTAGTCTAATCAAATGACCTTTAACTGAAGAAATTTAATCATAGTTCCCACATACAATAGGATTACACTCACAGGAATGGATTAATTTAAGAACATAATTTTCTGGGGTAACAAAAGATTCAAACTACCACTCTCTACCCTCTGGACCACAAAAAGACATTATATCTATATGCAAAATGCATTCATTCTATCACAATATTTCAAAAATCCTTTCAATGTAAAGTCTTACCAAAACCAGTTATGAGTGCAATATGTCCTGGGGCAAAATTTCCCTCCAGCTGTAGACCTGTGAAACTTGCAAAACAAGTTATCTGCTTTCAATATACAAAGGAGGAAAAATCATAGAATAAACATTCCCATTGCCATATGGATTTATTGGAATTAAAACAGGGGTCACAAGTCCCAAACAGTTCTAAAAACCTGCAGGGCATACTCCATTAGATTTCAAGTTCTGAAAGTCATCAATAGAATGATGGTTTCTTCTCCTTGGCACTTGATGGAGCAGCAAATCTACCCAAGGGTGTTCCAGGGGCTTGCCCAGTGGCCATGTTCTCCATTCCGCCCTCATCAAGTATCTTGTTAGTGGCCAAACTCCACCCTCTGTGAAGATTGGGGTGACAGCCATACTCTCCCTGAGGCACAGGCTCAACCCCCTAGGAATGGTGGAGTGGTGGCCAAACTCTCCGGAATCCTGAGGATATGTGCTCCACCCTCCCTGAAACCTGGGTCAGCAGCATTCTTCCTGAACTCCAGGGCAGAAGCCCTACCCCCTCCAAGCTCCAGGATATACTCACCTTTTCTGCACACATGGGTGGGTCCATTCTCCTGGTGTAAGAATAGTCCAGACCTCAGCTCCCATGGTTCTGCCTTTGAAGTCATTTTTCCTTTAATCTGTCCCTTTTCCATCCCTTTTAGTCCAGACAGTCAGTGGGTCTATTCTTACAGGTCTCCCTCTCAAAAAAACTTGTTGGTTTTGCATGCAGACAATAAGACTTTACATAAATCCTTTTGGGATAACTGCTTTTCCAATCCTGAATCACACTGAAAAAGCTGGCTGGGTTCATGTTCAGTTAAATCCTCACAAGGGGCACTATTCTCTGGAGACTCATTTTCTGGAAATTTGAAATTTCCCAAATCATCAATTTATGGTTCAGTTCTCAGTTTATCCCTTTCCTCTCACTTTTTAGCAAATAAGCTAGCTGCAAGGAGAAACCAGGCCACACTTTCCACAATGAGTTTGGAAATCTCCTCAGCTAAATATCCAAGCACATTAATTTCAAATTCTACCTTCCATTCAACATCAGAACACATGTTGCCAAGTTCTCTTTCACTTCCTATCTGCTTCTGCCTCCCAAGGACCATCTCTCTCAGACTCTGGAGGTTTCTCTTGTTTCTGTGGCCTTGTTTATCTGTATATTCATCCCATTTATAAAGGACTCCAATAAGAGGATTAAAACCCACCCTGGGCTATACCTTACTGAAGTAATCTAATCAAATGGCCATTAAACAAAGTAATCTAACTAAATGTCCCACCTATAATAGGATCATACCACAGGAATGGATTAATCAAATAAAATAATTTTGGAGTCCACATAAAACCGTAAGATTCAAACTACCATGTCTTCTCTCAGAAATAGTTTAAAATAACCCCAAAGGCTTCACATTCCACAGAACACAGTTTAGTATCTTAACAGAGCAAAAGTTCCAGGGTGGGAGTAGAAAGTGCTGGGAGAACTCAAAAGATTCAAGGAGTTAGAGTAGACAACAGATAATAATCGCTAGTATCAATTTAGTAGTTATTATGTGTAATGTACAGAATTGGGCACTTCTTTGGTACTATTGGTAATATTATTTTGTATTTTTATTGGGCAGAACCAATACTACCTTCATGTTTTCATGAAGAAACTGAGGATATATAACTTTATAATTTCACACCAAGCAATTATTAAATTGAGATTTTTAAAGCAACGATGTCTCAAAAAGCCAAACTATTAAGCACACTGATATAGTATTTACTCCTAAACATTTTCTGTCATCTTTCCAGGTATGTTTCTGTCTGAAATAATAAAAATAATAACAATTATCCTCTATTTATCTTTAAATAAGCATTGAAACCTGTGCTAAGTTTCCAATACACTACACAATGAACTACATTGAAACTGCATAGTTTATTTTGAAAAAAGTCCTCTTACCATATTATTTTAGATATATTCCACATGAACATAGGATCAAGATCATGTGCCATACAAAATAATAGACTTAGATGTGATAATTCTAAAATTGTTTTATGTAAAGAGTATAGAACTTGTATAATCTTGTCTTGTGAGATATCTTGAAATATCAACCAAGCAATATCTCACCAATGTTCATTTTTTCAAGTAAACTTGTGCTATTTCTATATAAATTGTCATATTAAAAATACTCTTGAGAGCATTTTAATTAATACCAAATACTAAAGATATATACATGCCATGATTTTCACCTTCAGGCTTTGGGGAAGTTGCTCTATTTCAAAACACACTCATTTCCCTGATTACCTGTCAAAAATTCTTTCATATATTAGGCTCAAATAAAAAATGTCATCTTAACTGAAACCTTTCCCTAATCAATTCTTTCTCTCTGTTAAATTTTATGATTACTATATGGTAATATACATTTTATTTTTCTAAAAAGTTGCCACTCCCTGTATACTCATTAGATGGTAATTGTTTTGGGGTCTTCCTGGCCTAATGATAGTACCATGATTTATTCAAAAGGTGGGCTCATAACCACAATCAAGGATAATTATAATCGCTCTATCTCTTTCTCTGTGTGTAATTTAGAAAGGAACAATATTCCACACTGCCTCTTGTGTTAGCAAGAGCTTTTCACCATCTCTTTTTTTTTTTTGATGTGCAGATTAGTAAAAATACCAGTTCAGTTAAACAAGAGAAACGAATTTGCATGCAGAGCAAAACTAATGTGAGAAAAAGAAAAAAAAAAAAAAAAAAAAGGGAAAAAAAGCCTTGAGACATCAAGACCCTTGTTTTAAATATATCCTGAATACATCCTTGCCCTTTATGATTATACAAGCCCAGTAATTACCTTTTATGCTAAAACTAATTTGACATGGGTTAATGTTCCTTGCAACCCCTGAAAGATTCCTAAGTAATATATGCATACCTATGTTAAGATTAGAATTTAGTTTTAGTACTGGCAAAATTTAGTTCAACCAATTAACAGTTTATTTAAAACGTTTTTAAGCACATTTTCTATATGATTACATTCTAAGGCATGAAAGAGAGGGTGTTTTGTTTGGAGTTTCTTTGAATATTGAAAGGACAGAAAATATGCAACACTATTCATGAAAGAAAGAAGCTGGAGGAAATAGAGAATTCAGTACTTATCAATTAAAAGTTTAAGTTAATGGAGGCAAAAAATGTAAAAGAAAATCATAAAGAGGGAAAAGAGAGAATCCTCATGTTCCTTTGGTATAGAAAGTATCCAGCTCCCTCTATAATTATGTATATAATAGTGAAATCCCATTAAAAATTATAATACCAACAAAGGATATATTGAAGTTGTTGGTGTTTATGAATTTTTAATTAAAATGTTTTTGTTGTACTGCAAAAAATGACATTTTCCATTTCTTATATAATAATAGTGGATAGGGAATTACAAATGGTAAAAATCAATTACACTTGGCTTTACCATATGGAGAGCAAAGAACTTCAGAATTAGTTTTTCCTGGCATATGCACCTTTGTCTTTTACAAGGCGCCAAGGAGACTATGCTTACAAGAAATAAAAAAGAGAAAAGCTTTATTGTATTGTCCTGTAGAGGCTAGCCAATGTGAAATCGTCTGTGTGTTGGCATTTTCTTCTTCACCAGTTTACCAACATCATATTGCCACAGAATAAAGACTTTTCACTGCAGAGTTAATTTCAAAATAGCTTTTATATCTAAGATTTTACTTCTTCCTTAAAATCTAACTTAAAATCAGTCTGCAATATTAGTGTTAGTGTGAGCACCAATACTCCAAAGAGAAAGCAAGACAGAAACATATTGTATATTTATGCTTGAAAAAAAAGGAAACCAGCCAGACATAGACTCATAGAAACACATCCACATGGTTGCACACTCAAGCTGACTAAGACATTTTGTTCTTTGTAATAGATTTTGCACACTGTGGTTGCCAAGGCAACAGTCAGAGAAAAATAGAACTTTACAAATAATGAAAATGAAGGATAGTGGTAAATGTACTGAAATTAAAATAAAATCCACTGAATAAAACTGCAAGGGCATAAATTTGGCATCTATATAAAACTGTCTTTCTTTTAAAGTTCACTCATATTTCTGTCAGTAGGTCTGATACTGAGCATATTGCTGATGTGATTTGCCTTTCAACTAGCCTGAGTGTATCTTCATTTACAGAGGAGTGGAAGGAGGGAGGAGAGACATGCATCAGAGAAATAAAATCACCTGGGACTATCGTGTGGTTGCTTTCTGTATGCTGCAAGTTGGGAATATTTCCAATAATCTTCTACTAATACCTTCTGTGTCCTATTAACTGTTTTGATCAGATACATTTAGGTTTTATTAAATAAGAAATATCAATTGTAAAAACTACTTTGTTTTTACAATTCATGTTTTCCAGCAGCTGTGTTTAGAGTGAATAAGATTTTGGAGTCCATACATACACCAGTAACATTTTTTTATTAGAAAAATTGTGAACTTATAAAGCAATTATGCCTAACACCCAGAACGTCCACATCATCAACTCCCTGCACTGCCATGGAACATCTGCCACAAATCATGAAAGAACATCATCAAAACATCACTGCTAACAATGGTCCAGAGCCCACACCCAGTGCGCTCTTTCCACAAACAACCCCACTATCAACTCCATGCGTTAGTACTGAATGCTTGTCATAGTTCATGAGAGAACACCTTCACATGTGCACTCTCAACCACAGTACATCAACGACCATATGGTTCACTGTGCTATACAGTCCCATGTCGTGCACATTACATCCAAGTGTACACTCAGTGCCCTTCAGCCCCACTATAGAGCCTCATCGTCACCATCATAGTCAATCCCAGAACATTTTCCCGAAACTGGTAACATTTTGACCAACTTGAAAATTCACCTTTGGGCATTGCCAACAGCTGAGATGAAAAAAAAAATCTACTGTGTACAAAATAGTTTGAAACCTAACATATTTAGAGGCATTTTCCAGAACACTTTTTCTTCATTTTTTTAAACCAGAAGAGAAAAGGTAGCTTTTTCACACAGTTCAACCACCAAACATATCAAGACACACCTGCTAAAGAGGGAGAGTTTGTAAAAGTTAAAGATTAGAGAATTCTGTTTCTGTGACTGAGAAGAGACTATTATAATTCTTGAATCAACAATAAAATTTTGAAGAGGTTTAAGTTTGAGACTCTGGTGCCTTTCAGTGTTGACAAGGATTCTCTAAAACAACCTAAGCCTGCATATGTCAAGATGAAATATATATATGCAAGATCCTGCAGTTTACTTTGTGTATATTTGGCTAAGGTTGTCCTAAGCTTTCTATTATATTATTCCTTTGACCAATATTGATTTGTTAGATACTTCTTTTATTAAATGGGGGAAAAAAGCAAAAACCTGGCTTTCAGAATTTATGCAAAAAATCTGCCTCATGTTGAGCATATTTCCACAGGAAAGTTTCAAAAGGAAATTTCCTCCAGGGAAATGAAATTTCTAGTTCAAACAATCTTTTACCAGAATATTTTTGGCAGGAAAAATGGTGATTGTACTACTCATGATGCAATTGAATCCACTGAGTAGCTTATAATGGTGTACTGGGTTAATTGACATGGCAAGCATATAATCAACTTGAAAATGCTTATCTTTTTCTGACATGGTATGGTAGTTGGCTGAGTTCTTTCAGTTCTTTGTTCTAATTTGGCTGTAAATCAATTGGATTGTGTGGCATCGGGGGTTATGCATTTTGTGGCCTTGTAATAATAATCCTAAAATGTATTGGAATTCCAACCTAGTCCTTCCCTTTTATATATACACTGGAACAAGTCTACATATTAAAATATTCAGAGACAATCTCACATATACATCTCTCTCATTTAATATAGTTCGTTAGAAAGTCTATTTTATATGATTGTAACAATGAAGAACATTTTCAAATATAGGAAAATTAAGAAATATTATTAAGTAGTAAATAGAGTATAGAAACTATCCAGAAGTAAAGAAACTGTAATATGCTATAGTATTTAGATAAAATTGATTTGGAAAGTATAATTTCAAACAAAAGGGCAGAAAGAGGTACTGGTAAGGTAACTAATTATAGTTAGTAGAGGGGCACAGGAGACAAGGGGGAGAGATAATAAAGGGAAAAGGACAAAGAAACAGACAAATTAAGATTTCTGTGGCAATGAGGGAGAAAGCCATTAAGTTTGACTGGGATGGAAGGGTATATTCATTCATTTATTTATTTTTCAGAAAGTACCAAGAACAATTTATATGTTAGCCCTTTTAGTAGTTAGTGTTGCCAGATAAAATACAAAATGCACAGTTACATTTGAATTTTGGATAGACAGTAAATACATTTTTAGAATAAGTATGTTCCCTGCAATATTTGGGACATGCTTATACTAAAAACCTATCTTTGTTTATCAAATTTAAATAAGTGTATTGTACATTTCATTTGCTAAATCTGGCAACCCTAACTAGATGTGGAGATAGAATTATAAACAAAGCAGATATAATATTTGATATCACAGAATTTAAAAACATAAGGATGGAAGAAAATCCACAAATCAATTTTTATACATCCATTATTAATGGAATGTAAGTAGAAATTTTTAGGGAATCAAGTGGTTGGACTCAGAACCTCAAACATTGTTTTTAATCCTTTCAAAACAAAATCTTGTTTCTGACTAAAAAGCTGGAGGATGTTTTCTGTCTCAAATATAATCCATGCAACAAATCCACAAAAATAGTTATTTCATGAACATCTCGGTTATTTGAAATAAGAAGCATATTATCAATACATATCTTATCTTTCTTGAAACTCACGTTCAACTTTCTAAGTGAATGGTTATGCACATTTTTTCCAATTTTTTAATTAATTTTTTAAACAAATCAAATTTTTTGAGACATATTAACAAAGTACACAATTCATCCAAAGTGTGCAATCAATGGTATTTCATATAATCTCATAGTTGTATGTTCATCACTGCAATCATTATTAGAGCATTTCCATTATTTCAATAATAATAAAAAACAAAAAACACACAAACGAACAAACAAGAAAATTCCTCACCTATCAATCTCTCTGTTTCTCCTACTGTACACAGCTATTATTTCTGGATATTCTTGCCCAATTATTTATTTGTCTATTAAGCAGTTTTATTGAGATACAGTCACATACCATATGATCTATCAAAAAGGAATAATCAATGGCCTCTAATGTAATCACAATGTTGTACAGTCATCATCTCAAAAATTTTAGAACAATTTCATTGCTCCAAAAAGAAAGACTCCATACCTCTTAGCATTCCTTCCTCAACCCTACATAACCATTAATCAAATTTCATCTTTATAAATTGATTTAAATTTACATTTTATATAAATGGAATCATACAATATGTAGGTACTTTGTGTCTAGTCTCCTTCACTTTGTATAATGTGTTTTTTTTTTTATTTTTGGTCTGATATTAATATTTTGTAGTATTAACCTACATTTATTAAGCTGCAAAGAAAAAAAGTCTTATATATGCAATTTTACCCATATGCATATTTCACATAATATATTTATATTTCACATAATATATTTAGTTCATAATAGGGCAATCATACAGTATTTGTCCTTTTGTGACTGGCTAGCTTCACTCAACATAATGTCCTCCAGGTTCATCCATGTTCTCATATGCTTCATGACTTCATTTCTTCTTACAGCTGAATAATATTCCATCGTGTGTATATACCAATTTGTTTATCCATTCATCAGTTGATGGACATCTGGGTTGTTTCCACCTTTTGGCAATTGTGAATAATGTTGCTATAAATATCAGCGTGCAGATGTCTGTTCATGTCACTGTTTTCAGTTCTTCTGGGCATATACTTGGCAATGGTATTGCTGGGTCCCATGGCAAGTTTATATTCAACTTCCTTAGTAACTGCCAAACAGTCCTCCACAGTGACTGTACCATGCTACATTCCCATCAACAGTGAATAAGCATTTCTATCCCTCCACATCTTCTCCAATATTTACAGATTTCCGACTTTTTAATAGCAAGCAGTCTAACAGGTGTGAAATGATATCTCATTGTAGTTTTGATTTGCATTTCCTAATCATTAGTAGGCACATTTTAATATGAATAGGCTAAATTTGAGTTAATAAACAAAATTATCTTTTCAGTAATTTGAAAAATGTTTTTTTCTTGATTTTTCTGTATAAGTTTAAATACCTTCATTGATAAACAATTGTTTAAAATTGCATTTGACTCTAAGTAACAGGAACACTTCAATAATGGTTATAAATAGTTCTCTCTCTCTTTCTTTCATGTAGGCATGGCTGAAGCAAAGACTTTCTCTTTCGTCTCTGCTTTCTTCAATGTATGCTTTTCATTCCAAAGGTCCTAAATGACTGCTGCAGTTCAAGGTACTGCATCTGCAATACCTGGAAGGAATAAGTGAAACACCCAAAGCATGTTTCTTTATGAGACACTAATAGATGTGTGTGTTTTTGTTATGTTTTACTTTAATTGATGCAAAATACATGTCATATAAAATTAGCTGCTTTAAAGTGAACAATCTAATGACCATTCAGTACCTTCCCTATATTGTAGAACCGACACCTCCATCTATTTCCTATACATTTTCATCACTTTAAAGGAAATCCCTACCAGCTAAGCATTCCCCTCTTAGCCTTCAGGAAGCACTAATCTGTTTATGTCTCTATGGATTTATGCATTTTGGATATTTTGCGTAAATGAAATCACAATATTTATGACTTTTAATGTCTGGTTATTTCCACTTAACATGACATTCTCAAGTTTTACCCATGTTTTAGCATGTATCATTACTTTATTCCATCTTGTGGTTTAGTATTATAAAATAAAATCATATATAATCTGTTTTAGCTTTGCTAGATTGTGATTACAAATACTGCAAACTGGTTTGGATTTAAACAACAGAAATTTACAAGCTCATGGTTTTATAACTTAGAAGGCTTGCTTCCTCCCTAGATTGGTACTGATCTTTCTGGCTGGCAATCCTTGGATTCCTTGGCTTTCCTATCACTTGGTGATGTTCTCTGCTTTCTGTTCCAGGTTTCATTGACTTCCAGCTTCTGTCTCCTTGCCCTGACTCTATCTTGTTTGCTCGGTCTCTGTCTGAAATTCTTCTCTTATAAAGTATTCCAGTAATCTGGTTTAAAGCTCAACCTCATTCATTTTGGCCACATCTTAACTAACATAACATCTTCAATGGGTTCAAATCAAGACCAAGAATACATTTAAATTGGGATACATAATTCAATCCACAACATTACATTTTTAATCCATTAATAAGTTGATAAACCTTTGGTTAATTTCTACCTTTTGACTATTGTGAATTCTGCTGCTATGAATATTAATGTATAAAGCATTTGTTTGACCTAGGAGTGGGATTTCTGCCTTGTATTTTAACTCTATGTTTATTTTTTGAGGAACTGTCAAGACATTTTCCACAACAGCCACATCATTTTACATTCCCCCAACAATGTAAACTGGTTCCGATTTCTCCATATTCTCAACAATACCTTCTATTTTCCATTTATTGTTATTATTGCCCTACCAGTGGGTGTAAAGTGGCATCTCATTGTGGTTTTGATCTGTGTTTCCCTAATGACTACTGATGTTGAGTATCTTTTCCTGTGGTTTTTTGGCCATCTGTCTAACTTCTTTGGAGAAATGTCTATTCTAGTCCTTTGTCTATTTTTAAACTGAGTTGTCCTTTTGTTATTAATCTGTAAGAGTTCTTTATATATTCTGGATATAAGACCTTTATCAGATATATGATTTGCAACTATTTTATCCCAATCTGTAGGTTGTCTTTCCTGCTTCTTGATAGTGTCCTTTGATGCACTGAAGTTTTATTTTGTTTTTATTAAGTCTGATTTATCTAAATTTTCCTTTGTTGCTTGTGATTTTGGTCTCATATCAAATACACCACTGCCAAATCCAAGATAATGGAAATTTATCCCTCCTTTTTCTTTTTAAGGTTGTATAAATTTAGCTTTTACATTTAGGTTTGATTCATTTGAGTTAAATTTTTTTTAATATGGTATGAGAAAGGAGTCCAACTTCAATATTTTTTATGTACAGTTTTCCCATTACCATTTGTGGAAGAGACTGTTTTTTCCTCATTGAATGGTCTTTGCACCCATGTTGAAATTAATTGGCCCTAGATGTATGGGTTTATTGCTGGACTCTCACTGATCTATATGTGCCAGTTTCACACTGCTTTTGATTATTATAGCTTTCTAATAGCATTGAAATCAGAACATGTTAGTCTTCCAACATTGTTCTTTTTCAAGACTGTTTTAGCTTTTGGAGTCCCTTGTAATTTCCTATGAATTCTTCTATCAGATTTTCAATTTCTGCAAAATAGGTCTATGGGATTTTGATTACATTGAATCTGTAGATCACTTTGCGTAGTATCACCATCTTAACAATATTATGACTTACACAAACATGGGATGTCTTTCAATGAAAAATTAAAATTTCAAGTCCTACCCAATCATCTCTATTTGCATATCATCAGCCCCAGCCATTTCATATTCCTGTAACTGCAAGGGAAACTGGGAGATTGAATTTGGTCTCTTTCTATCCTGAACAAAAGTGAGATTAAGTTATAAAGCAAGAATAGGAAAGGGATAAGGGGACATAGAACATTTAGCAGTGTCTGCCACACCTAATTATGGCCAATTGGCATAAGGTTGATATTTTTAGTTCCATTTTATATGCATTCCCATTAAGGCATTCAGAGTCAGACTTTGATATCCTTTTATCATACTCTAAGCCAGAGAAGTTTCCTGTTTCTATACAATACCTCCTTTTTTCAGGATCATAACAAAAGCAAAAACCTATACATTAGGATAAATAGCAAAATTGTTAGTTGTTAATAATTTGGAAATATATAATACAAATTTTATTTAATTCTAAATTTAAATTAGATTGGAAGTTGCCATTGAAGGTGTGCTTAATTCTAATTGGTTTAATATCTATGCAAATCCATTTTAACATTTGAAATTTGTTCAACAGGATTGTTAAAATAACTTTACATGAATATGCTTCCCCACTTAATTTGATTCACATTTTATTTACATCTTTTCATTCTGATTTATCCCTTTCTTCTCTCTTTTTGCCAAAATGCCTAAGAACAGCAATATGAATTCAATATCATGCAGCATAGAGTCTATCAAGAAAGTCTCCATATGTCTCAATAATATTACTTAAACTTTTTAATTTTAAAGTTGTTTTCTTATTTAACCTAGTATCTGTTCATGTTTGGTATGTTGCAGTTGTCTATCTCTCCCATCCACCTTATTATTCATTATATTGAATTCTTTGTAGAGTTTAGGCCAGCTATCTTGCAGAACATTCCACATTCTGAATTTTTCTGAATGTTTCCTCTCAATTATGTTAACAGCAATTAATTCCAGTTTGAATATCACACAAATGATGCTGTGTTCTTCCTACTGCACCATATCAGAAGGCATATAATGTCAGAGTGCCCCACTATTGGTAATACTACAATCAGCACCTGGAAATGCACATTTTTCCTTTGTAATTATCGGTTAAATGTAAGATGATACTATGAGACCATGTGAATATCCTCTGCTCCATCAAGCTATTATCCAACAGTTTTAAAACCTCTAGATAATCTTTGTTTGAATCAATTTTCACCTTGTAAGTTACAAAATAGTAACTTTATTTTAAAGTTATTTATTTTAACTCTCTTATTCATTTTCCTTGATATTCTACAGGCATTCCTTTCTACAGAAAAGCCTTCTTCCTTTATTTTTTCTTTTTAAGTTCACTCTTTTTAAATCATCATTCCAGCCCAATCAAAGTGGGCTTTACTGGCAGAATTCACTCAAGAAAAGCCCCCCAGCTCCCCTTCCTTTTCCCTTTATCAGCTGACCTCTCAGCTGCAATGAGCCAGGGGATTTACCCCCACTTACTATCTTCAGGGTGGGGAAGGGGAACATTCCTAGCAGCCTGGGGGTTTAGTAACTCATAGTTTGTTGTTTTGGAGCCTTCCTTTCTCTGTTCTTCCCTCGTTGGAATTGTGAAGCACTGTCCTGGTCTGTTGACAGGTCCCTCAGGCAACATTTGACTCTTTCTCCATTGTTTTTATGAGAGAGTGGAGCTTTGCCTGCCTAATCTGATGCCATCTTCCCATAACTTGGAGAAGAGTGTCAAAATGGAGATTATTAGAAAGGGTAAATGAAAGGGTAAAAAGACAGACAATAGTACAATATGATAACGGAAAGCCAAAGGTCAAAATGGATGAAGTAAGTATTGCCTTTACAGTAATAACATTGTATGTTAATGGCTTGAATTCCCCAATCAAAAGACATAGACTGATAGAATGGATAAAAAATATGAGCTATCTGTATGTTGTCTACAAGAGACTCACCACAGACAAAAGGAAACAACAAGATTAAAAGTGAAGTGTTGGAAAAAGATATTCCACACAAATAGCAACCAAAAAAGAGCTGAAGTAGCAATACTAACATCAGACAAAATAGATTTTAAATGCAAAACTGTTATAAAGTATGAAGAAGGTCATTATATGTTAAGAAAAGGTCAATTCAGCCAGATGAAATAGATGAAGTATTTAAGCACCTAACCTGAGTGCACCAAGATACATGAGGTACACACTGGCAATGCTGAAGGGAGAAATAGATGTTTCTACAATAATAGTTAGAGACTTCAATACACCACTCTCAATATTGGATAAAATATCTGGACAGTGGGTAAAAAATAAACAGAGAGCTTGAATAATATAGTAAATGAACAAGACCTAATAGACTTCTATAGAGCATTGCACCCCAAAACAGCAGAATATACATTCCTTTTAAGTGCTCATGGATCCTTCCCCAAGATAGACCATAAGTTGGGTCACAAGACAAATCTCAATACATTTAAAAAGATTGAAATTATACAAAACATTTTCTCTGATCATAACCAAATGAAGCTGGAAATCAATAGTGAACAAGGGAAAATTCATAAATATATGATTAAGCAACACACTCTTAAATAATCAGTGGGGAAAAGGATAAATTGCAAAAGAAGTCAACAAATATCTTGAAAAGAATGAAAATGAGAACACAACATATCAAAATCTATGGGACACCACAAAGGCAGTGCTGAGAAGCTAATTTATAGTCCCCAATGCTTATATTAAAAAAGAAGAAGGAGCAAAAATTGAAGACCTAACTGCACACATGGAGGAACTAGAAGAAGAACAGCAAACTAATACCAAACCAAGCTGATGGAAAGAAATAGTAAAGATTAGAGCAGAAATAAATGAAATCGAGAACAAAAAAATCTATAAAGAAAATCAACAAAACCAAAAGTTGGTTCTTTGAGAAGATCAACAAAATCGACAAACCTTTAGCTGGACTGACAAAGAAAAAAAGAAGATGCAATAAACAAAATCAGAAATGAGAGGGGGAGTATTACCAATGATCTCACAGATATAATAGACATCATAAAAAGATACTATGATCATCTGTATGCAAAAAAACTCGACAATGTAGAGGAGATGGACAAATTCCTTGAAACACACGAACCACCTACACTAACCCTAGAAGAAGCAGGAGATCCCAACAAACCAATCACAAGTGAAGAGATTGAAACAGTCATTGAAACCTCCCAAAGATGAAAATCCCAGGGCCAAATGGCTTCACAGATGAATTCTACCAATCATTCAAAAACTATTTAATATCAATCTTGCTCAAGCTCTTCCAAAAAATTGAACAGGGAAGAACACTACCGAACTCATTGTATGAAGCCAACATCACCCTATTACCAAAACCGGATTAAAATACTAGAAAAAAAGAAAATTACAGACCAATATCTGTAATGATTAAGGATGCAAAACTCCTCAACAAAACACTTTCAAACAGAATCACAAAGTTGTACAATCATCACTATAATCAATTTTAGAACATTTTAATCAATTCAAAAAGAAACCCTACACACCTTAGCCATCACTCCCCAATCATCCCATATCCCACCTCTCCCATGTGTTCCCCCATTCCAGCCATAGGTAACCATTAATCTATTTACTGTTTTTATAGATTTATCTATTCTGGACATCTTATATAAATATAATCATAAAATATGTGGTCCTTTGTAACTGGCTTCATTTACTTAGCAAAATATCATTTTATTATATTTAATTTATTTTTAGACTATTTTAGGAGAAGTTTTAGACAACAGAAAAGTTGTATTAAAAATATAGGGGACTCTCAATACCCCACCCCTCCCACTCTCACATTTTCACCTATTAATAACATCTTATATTAGTGTGGTACATTTGTTACATTAGATGAATAAATATTGAAGCATTGCTACTAACCATGGTCTATAGTTTACATTATGATTTACTCTTTGTAGTGCACAATTTTATAGGATTTTTAAAAATGTATAATGGCCTGTATCCATCATTGTAATATCATGCAGAATAATTCCAATGCCCCCAAAATGCCCCATGTCCACTTCTTCTTTTATCCCCTAGCCCTCAGAACTTCTGGTAACCACTATCTTTATATCAATAGTACAAGTTCTTCCATTACTACAATAAAAATAAGCCTATTTTGGTCTGTGTTTGCATTCTCCCCTTATTTATTCTTTAGTGGTAATGACATTGGGATTGTGATGCCCACTCTGCTTCAGATTGAGAGGGAGCTTAGATCTTATGAGATGTATAGAAAGAACTGTCTTGCTTGCAGTTGCAGATACTCTGCGCTTCTTTGATGAGTGTTGTCCATCATCATCATTTTGTTTGTTGTCCCGGGTGAGTCCAATGATTTGGAGAGTAGATGTTAGCTTCAACTCTGCTGAGATTCCAGGCTCAACCAGCACATGAACAGACCAAAGACCTAAGTCTCTGGGACACATATTTAATGGGTATAGTGCTAATTATAGGTTCAAATAAAAGGGGTAGAAGAATCATATGTAGGGATATTATAAATGACTCTAACTCTGTTACATTGGGGAAATAGGTTAACATATATTCCAAGATAAGGCCCACTGATGGGGTGCTAACTTGTGGGACAGCAACTGTCCCCCAATTGCAGGGACAAGGACGGGCGAAGGAGGATGGTCCATTGATGGGTCCTTGATATTGATGACTATGCTTGTGAGCCTTTGCTCTTGAAATTGAAACTTAGCCGAATGTTGTAGGGTGCCTAAAAGTTACCTTCTAAGAGTTTCCTTGTTGCTCAAATGTGGCCTCTCTATGCCATACTCAGCATATAAATCATTATCTTCCCTCCAGTGTGGGACTTGACTCCCAGGAATGAGCCTCCCTGGCACTGAGGGATTGCTACCAAGCACTAACTAGCAATACAACTGTAAAAACATCTCAAATAAAATGTAAAGACAAATGAGTTTATATGGATAAGAGACTTCAAAGTGAGTCGGGAGGTCATCCTAGAGGTAACGCTTATGCACATCTCAGCAGGATCTTATAGAGTGCCAAAGTAGATACTACCTCAAATAGAGGATCTCCTGAGGGCTCTGGAGACACCCAGGTTCAATGGTCAAGGAAGATAGCTCCAGAGTTTGGTGCCTTGCCAGTGGACCTTACTTTGGAGTTTGTGCTCCTGAGAGTGACAGAGTTGAACTCAGTTGTGTCTTCCCTGTACATGGCTCATCTGTCCCTTCTATTTGAACCTATATTTGGTGCTGGAGTTGGTAGGTGTACGTCCAAGAGACTGGAATCTTTCGGCTGACCATGTGCCAGCTGGGACCTGAGCCTCAGCAGAGTTGCAACACCTACTTTCCAGGTCATTGGACTCACCCAGAATAACTAACAAGGAGGTGAGGATTGACAACCACCATGCCAAGGAAATGAGAGAGCCTACAACTGCAAGCAAGAAAGTCCCATCCATCAGCTGTATAGGATTGAAGCCACCTCAATTAGAGGTGGAGTGGACATCACCATCCCAGAATTCTCAGCATTGGGGAATGAACCATGGACTACAGTGGACTTACTGGTATTCTACTATAGACTTGTTGTGATTTTAACAATGGAAGAAAAAAATTACAATATTGATATGGAGTAGTGGTCCCTGGGGGGTCTGGGGGCAGGGAGAAGGAAAGACGTGTAAGGCAGGGGCATTTTTGGGACGAGAATCATCCTGAATGGCATTGCAATGACAGATATAGGGCATTATATATCTTCCCATGGCCTGCAGAATTGTGTGGGAATGAGTGTAAACTACAATGTGAACTATGGTCCATGATCAATGGTAATGCCCCAGGATGCATTTATCAATTGCAATGAATGTGCCACACTAATGAAGGAGGTTGCTTATATGGGAAGGTGAGGGAGGTGTAGGGAGTGGGGCATATGGGAATCCCTATATTTTTTGTGTAACATTTTTATAATCTAAGTATCTTTATATATATATACACACACACACACACACACATTAAAAAAAAAAAAAAAAAAGATGTCTCTAGAGCCCTCAGGAGCACACTTGTTTGAGCTTCATTTACTGTGGCAGTAAGTGAGATCTTCCTTAGACATGCATGAGCATAACCTCTGGAATGACCTCTGGACTCACTTTGAAATCTCTTAGCTGTAAAAACTCTCCTATATTTAATATTTCTCCCTTTTGGTCAAGGTCTTTTTTCCATGTGCATTGCTAGTTGGTGCTTATTAATAATCCCTCAGTTCCAGGGAGACTCATCCATGGGAGTCATGTCCTATGGCAGGTGGGAGTGGGGTAGGGAATTTATATGCTGAGCTTGGCTTAGAAAGAGGCCACATTTGAGTAACAAGGAGGTTTTCAGTAGGTAACTCTTAGGCAATAGATATTATTAAGCTAAGTTTCAATTTTACAAGAATAAATTTTATAAGTACAAGTATTAATAAAAAGGGCTTGGCATATTGGTCTGTTTTCTTTTATTAGGCACTGCCTATATACATGAGAGACTTTTGCCCCTCTATTTGAGAACATAGCAAGACTGAAATAATTTCTTAAGTAAAGAACCATTTGCTGGAAGAGCCTAGAAATGAGAAGTTTTATTTTCAAATCTAGAATTTCCTGCTCTCCTATATTTCCCCTAAATATTGCTCAAAAGCTTAATAGTGCCTTAATTAATTTCTCTCTTCCTGCATTTTATTTATCATAGGCAGCTAGTAAAAGCCAAAAAGTGGTGTGTCAGAGAATATGTAGCCAACTTTAGTCTGCCACTGGAAAATTATACTAAAGTTGAACATATACATATCATTTAATCCAACAAATTTTCACTTCCAGTATATTCTACTAGGTATATACTCATCATCTGCATATGCATATATTCCCAAAGGACTTGGACCAGCAGTTCACAGTAGCACTATTTAGAATTGTAAAAAGGAATATTCTCAAATGCCTATTCAGAGTAGAACTGATAGAAGAAAGTTCAGTGTATTCACACGTTGAGTACTAACTGTTCTAAAGCTACTTATATAAATATGGATAAACATTACAAGCATACGGTTGAGTGAAATAAGGCAAAGACAAAAGATTACATACTGAGTCATTCCACTTATATGAAGGAAAAAAGGAGGCAAATCACATCTATTATGTCAGATGTTAACATAGTGCATGAGGGATTGTGTACTTGAGGTGTTGGAAATGTTCACTTTCTTGGTCCTTTTGTTGGTTGTAGAATTATATTCAGTTTGTAATATGTTCACATTTTTATGCATATTCTACTTTGACAATATATAAACAAAAAATGACAAGTATCATTATATAATTTTGTATTATTTTCCCATTGCTCTTATAATAAATTACCAAAAACCTAATTACTTAAGGGAAATTTATTATCTGCTATTCTATAGATCAAAAGTTAGAAATGGTTCTTACTGGGCTAAAACTGGACTGTGCTCTCTTTGGAGTCTCTAGATGAGAATCTGTTTCCTTGCTATATCCAGCTTTTAGAAGCCACCTATATTCCTTAGCTCTTGGCCCTTCCTCCATCTGCAACTACAGCAGTGAAGCATCCTCAAAGCTCTCTCTGATTCTGACTAACTTGCCCTGGTCTTTTACATATAAAGCTTCTTGTGATTATATTGGGCCCATTTGGATAATTCAGGATTATCTCCTCATCTCGAGTTTCTTAACTTAATTACAACTGCAAAAACTCTCTTGACATGTAGGGTAAAATAATCACAAGTTCAAAGGGAATAGGACACATGAACATCTCTTGGGTAAAATATTATTTTTCTTTCCATATATTTTGTTACATTTAATTCCTATCCATCATTTATATCTGACATTCTTTCAGTTCCTATTTAAATTCTCTTTCTCCCACAGAGAAAAGTTTGACTCAATTTACCAAATAGGCCCCATAAGAGCCATTTAGTTGAGTATTGTTTATTTACATGAAATAATTTGTGAATGAAGTGGGTATGCAGTGAGTGTTCAATAAATATCCATTTATTTTACAAGCATTGTCAAGTTTTGTATTGTGATGAAAGGGCCCTTTTATCACCAACATTCAGTGCAGGGAATAAGCAGTCAGTCTAGTTATTTTAAGTAGGAATAATGTAATGCAAGAAATTAGGTGTCTACATAATCATTTCAAGGCCAGTAGGGGCACAATCTGGGCTGAATATCATAAATTTATAGCGATAAAAATAGAGAATAGTTTTGTGGTAGTTTAAGTCTTTGTGGACCCAAGAAAATTATGTTCTTAAGTCTAATTGATTCCTGTGCATGTAATCTATTTTAGGTGAGATTTTTTGATCAAATTACTTCAGTTAAGGGCATGATTAGATTGTGTGACCCAGGGTGAGTCTCCAACCTATTACTAGAGTCTTTTACAAATATAATAAAAGCCATAGAAACAGAAAAAAGTAGTAGCAGAGACAGAAAGGAACCCCAGAAGCTGACAGAGAATGCCCCAGAATCCAGAAGCTGAAAGCAATGTGGGCCACAGGAAAGGCCTGTGCCTGGTTGCTCACAACTGTAGCTTGGAGAAAAGGTTCTCCTGATGATGCCTTAATTTAGACATTTCAAGTCCTCAGAATGTAAACTTTTAACCTAATAAAATCTCATTGTAAAATCCAACCCATTTCTGGTATATTGCTCCCTCAGCT
Source organism: Tolypeutes matacus (assembly GCA_026826555.1). Classification (NCBI taxonomy): domain Eukaryota; kingdom Metazoa; phylum Chordata; class Mammalia; order Cingulata; family Chlamyphoridae; genus Tolypeutes; species Tolypeutes matacus. The sequence goes on from JAKSZT010038599.1 coordinate 4,727,429, forward strand.
TTCAGCAAATTAAAACAGAATTTGGTACTGGGAGTAGATTGCATACTACTATGAAAATACCCAAAATGTTGGAATGGTTTTATAAATGGGTAAGGGATAGAATTTGGAAGAATTTTTAGATGACTGATAGAAAAGTCTTAGATTGCTTCGAAGAGACTGTTGGAAGAAATATGGATGCTAATGATACTTCTGATGAGGTCTTAGACAGAAATAATGAATGTGTCATAGCAAACTGGAAGGAAGATGATCTTTTCTTTAAAGTGGCAGAGAACTTGACAAAATTGACTCCTGATGTTAGATAGAAGGCAGAATTTGAAAATGACAAGCTTGGATATTTAGCTGAGATTTCCAAACTAAATGTGGGAGGTGTGGTCTGACTTTTCTCCTTGCAACTTATAGTAAAAGAGATCAGCTATGAACAGAAGTCCTGGACACAAAGAAACCATAAATTGATGGTTTGGGAAATTCTGAGCATCTGGAAAATGAAGTCCCCAGAGAATAATGCCCCATGTTCTTAACTGAACATGAGACCAACTAATTTTTTCCATTGTAACTCAATTGGAAATGCAGTTATCCAGTAAGGATCTTTGGAAAGTCTTACTGTTTGACAGCTTGGATCCCTGTTTCCTGCATGTAAAATTAACTAGATTTTTTGAGATCTGTATAAATGAAACCACATCCAGTCTATACTAAAAGGGACAGATAGAAAGGAAAATAATTTCAAAGGCAGAACCATGAAAGCTGAAGTCTGGACTAAAAATATCTTCTTGGGCCAAGAGAGGGACCCCACCCATGTGTAGGGAAAGTGTGAATTTTCCCTGGCAGTTGAAGAAGGTGGGCCTTTTTTCCTGTTGTTTAGGGAGAATGTTACCATCTCAGGGTTCAAAGAGGGTGGGACACTTTCCTTGAGGATTGGGAAGAGTTTGGCCACTGCCTCACTGTGCTAAGGGGGCTGTTCCTGTGCCCCAGGTATTTGGAAGAATGTGGTTGTCACCCCAGTGTTATCAGAGGATAAGGTCTAGAGCTCAGAAGCCACCTGGGTCCTTGATGAGTATAAAGCTAAGAACATGGCCACTGAGCAAGCCTTTTGAAAGGGTGGGACTGCTGCTCCATTGTGTCCCAAGGAAAAGAATCCGTGATTATATAGATGAGTCTCTGACTTTGAAATCTAAAGGAGTATGTCCTTCACGTTTCAGAACAGTTTGGGACCTGTGACCTATTTCCCTTCCAATTTCTCCTTATGGCAATGGGAATATTTATCCTGTGACTGTCCCTCTTTTGTATATTCAAAGCAGATAACATGTTTTCTAAATTTCACAGATCCATAGCTAGAGAGGAATTTTTCCCCAGGACAGATTACATGACCATAAAAGATTTTGATGAAGTTTTGTACTTAATATTATTAATGAAATTACTTAACGATTTTGAAATATTATGATTGAATGAATGTATTTTGCATATGTAAAAAAGAGGTATTTTGGGGGTCCAGAGAGTGGAGTGTGGCTCTTTGAGGCTTTTGTGGACCTCAGAAAATCCTGTTCTGAAAGTATATAAACCTATTGTAGAAGAGACCTTTTGATTAAATTACTTCAGTTAAGGGTCCTTGATTAGACTGCATGACCCAGGGTTGGTCTTAATCCTCTTAATGGAGTCCTTTCTGAATGGAGGAATAAAAAGCCACAGACACAGGAGAAAGTTGCAGAGACAGACAGGATCCCAGAAGTTGAGAGAGAAGGCCCCAGGAGCCAGAACCTGGGAGGAAACCACTTCAGCTAGAAGGTGAAAGCAATGAGCTCCAGAGAGGAAAGAGATGAGCCAGTGCTGCCATTGTACTCTGCCATGTGCCTGATCACCCACAGCCTCAGTTTGGGGAAAAGGTTCTCCTGATGATAACTTCATTTGGACAATTCATTGCCTCAGAATTGTAAGCTTTTAACCTAATAAGTTTCCATTGTAAATACCAGCCAATCTCTGTTTTAAATTTTCCTGGCAATTTTTGGCAAACTAAAATAAGATCCATGAAAGAAAGTACTATCTCTGAGTCCTTTCTTAGAACTAAGCTGTATTGCTATCAGACTGTTATGGCTGCTTCATCCTCCTTATGATCTTTTAGATAGTTGCAGTGACCAAGAATCACACAAAGATGGCTTCTTCCTCACTTCTTCCTTCTATGTATTACACAGGAACATGCCATTGAAAAGATAGCTGAAAGGTAGTCTAGGAAGTGAGTTTTCACTTCCAATCCTTTCCAACAAAAATGAGAGTTGCTTTGCCGGCAACTCTGACACTTGCAAATCAGGGAGTAGGTTGAGACCCTAGGACTGTTCTTCCTGGTGGCAGGTATTTTTATGTCCTTTCTACTCTAAAACAGTGAGACTACTTCCTTGGAGGTAGTAACAGATGTCTCTTTCTGACCAACAGTTTGTCACAGTGAGCAGAATGCCAACAGTAACCACAATTTAGGACATGTTCTCTTGAGTGCTGTCCCAAGTATACAAGAATTTTTAAAGTTTCCACTCAGGATTTGCTTACATCACTCTTGCTTATATTCCACTGGCTTACATAATAATTCACAAAGAGCAGCTGCAGCTGAAAAGGATGAGCACATTTACTTTTTCTGCAGGATAACTCTGTTTCTGCCACAAAACTGGCCTAAGGGAAGTCTTATGCGTCTACCTTCCATCTTAACGCATTTTTGTATTTCCCCTTATTGCTCCATATAACAAATTCCCTTAACTTAAGCTAGTCTAAATGAACCTTTGTTTCTTGCAAAGAAATGAGGTAAATTAAAATTTTTTTTTTCATTTGATTTGAGTTTTTCAAATATATAGTTCATTAATTATACTCTGTACGTAGTATTTTGGCACCTACTAGATGCTCAATAATGACTCTGTAACAGTAGTTTTCTTATATAGAAATCATATCATTTTCATTGACAAAAATGCAATGAGGTAAGACCTATTATTAGCCTGAATTTAAAGAAATGAAAATTGAGCTTCAAACCTTTAAATAACATGCCCAATATAACATAGCCAATGGCAAAGCCAATACATGATCACAGACAATCTGATTAGAAAGCATCCACCTGACTAAACACTATGCATTTAACTGAAATAAAAAAAATGTTGTTGAATTAGAATCTGATGAACATAAATGATACATATTAGTTCCATAAATAAGTTGTACATGTAATAAATGAAACTATGGTTATTTAAAGTTAAACTTTCAACAAATTGTTAGAAACTATTTACTTATGCCACCGTTTAACTAGAGATTCTCTTAAAACTTCATTTAATGTGCCAATTTATAAGATTGTGGGTAAGTTTTTGGAAATATGGTCACAATAAATTCTTCTTTACTAGTTTCCTTGCTCCTTTGCAATTAATTTTGATTCTTATCCCATCAAGAGTTAGTGTGTGTTTCTACTTCTGATTTTGAGCTTAGAAAATACAATTAATAAATATGAGTGCTATTTCAGCGTTTCTAAAAGCAGTCTTATTAATTCTGTACATAAGCAAAACCTTGTAATTAAAGGAAAGAAAGTTTGGCTTCCACATTGATTTTTGTTTGTTTGGTATTTTTTCTTTTTTTTTTTTTTTACATTCAGAAATATTATAAGTTGCTAGGCAAAAATACTAACATATATTCAAAGAAAAGAAATAGTAGTTAAATGGAAACAAAGAGTATTAAAGAAAGAATAAATTCTAAACCAAGGATATATGTTGTCTCAACAATGTTGTATCTATCCAAATTGTCTATGTTTATATTTCCTTTTGGATATAGTGATATCTTTTTATAATTTTGGTTTAAATTCCCTCATTGGTAACAACTGAGCTTTTGTTTCTTTTTTTCCAGCTACATGAATAATAATAATAATAAACAGGGCTTTGTTAAGAGCCCCTCTTCAAAGTCAACTTAAAATAATGACTGCATTTGGAAAGCACAACTTGATAAAAATAGAGGTCTCAAAATGCAAGCTATATTCTGCTTGCATAAATGGATCTGTTAAAATTGACATTTGAAAGCAGAGTTATTTTTGAGATGACAAAAATTACCTAATAGCACAAAGAGAAGTTATTAAATTTTGCATGGTTTATTTCTTTAAAATAACAGGAAAAAAAAACTTTTACATGATATATTATAGACATATGAAGAGTAGGAAGCATCTGACAGAAATATGGCTAAGGATGATTACAATGTTTTGAGATAAATCAAATTAAAAAATAAGAAAATATCCCCTATGTTAATAAAATAAATAAGTGAGGTCAATTTTTTCTTTACTAAATCTTGTAAAATCATTTCAGTTGTGCATTCATAAAAATAATCATTAATTTGTTATAAAACATTTATTCTACATATTTAAAATAATATGAAATAAATAATGGAAAAATATTTTCAAACTTCAAATTGTACCTAAACTTAACTTTGGATGCAACAATGTCTTTATCAGATCTATCCAAAATATACACAAGCAAAACCATGAAAATAGGGAGCAAAAGAATTTTGTTGCAGCACGATTTTACTCAAAAGGCTGGTGAAGACAGAAATATGCATAAAAGAGAAACTGGTTTAATGAACTATGGAAATCTATACAAGAGTGTACTCTGCAACTATGAAAAGAAATGAGCAATTTACCTCTTATGGTAGGTTGAAATATGTACCCCAGAAGAAAACATGTTCCTAATCTTAATCCATCTCCATGAGTGTTGTAAATAGGATAGTCTGAAGATGTTATTTTTAGCAAAGGTATGGCCCAACTGAAAGAGGTTGGGCTTTACTCCTGTTACTGGTGGCTTTATTATTTATAAGAAGCTGAAAGGCAATGGAACCCAGAAGTGAAAGGAGAGGGTATCACTATGTGATGGGAAAGCCTAGGAACCCAGAGATCACCAGTAGCCAGCACTAGAATTCCACAGTCTTCAGGGAGAAAGCATCATCCTGCTAATGCCTCAATTTTGCAGTTCTCCTAGCCTCAGAATCATGGACCAATAAATTCCTGCTGTTTAAGCCAACCCTTCATGTGGTATTTGTCATAGTGGCATGAAAATGAAGACATACCTATATTCTATTAAGAAGGCTTAACAAGGATTTATTGTTAAGATAAAAAGGTGGAAAATGTACAACATATATATTTAAATATGAATTTTTGAGGTTGAGAACAAATTAAAAGGCGCTAGCTAATAGAGCTCTCATATACTCATGTTATCTCTGTCTGTTTATTTAAAGCAATGGAAAGAAGAGTATGAAAATGGTTATTTATAGGTAAAGAAGGGAATGGAGTGGAAGAATAAGATTAAAACTCAGCCTTCCATGGATATGTACTATATTATATATATGACTTTGGAATATTTTACATAATTATAAAACAAAATTAAATCCAAGAGAGGCAATTCCAGAAAAACAGAATCAATAGTATGTATGTTTATGTGTATTATATATATGTGTGTGTGTGTATATAAGTATAGTGCATATAATATATATATACACACATTTAAAGAGATTTGTTATAAGGAATTGGCTCACATGTTTGTAGTCATGGAAAATCCTAAATCTGTAGGGAAGCTGAAAGACTAAAAACTCAGACAGGAGTTGATATAGTCTAAAGGCAAAAATTTTTCCTCTCTGAGAAACTTCAGTTTTTGTTCTTAATGCCTCCAATAGATTGAATGAGGCCCACACACATTTTCAAGGGTAATCTCCTTTACTTAAAAGCAACTGATTATAGATGTTAACCACATCTACAGAATACATTTACGCAATATCTAGACTAGTGTTTGATGAAATAACTGGTAACTTCAACTGAGCCAAGTGGACACATAAGACTATTCACTACAGTGATGAAGAAAGATGCTATTTTCTAGCCTCCTTAGATGGCCCATTACCTGTTGCATTGAGTCTGAAACTTAAAAATAAAAAGTGATAGAATTTAGGAATGCATTATATACATCTGGAGAGATTCAGTTGGGATGCATATATTTAAACAAAGGTTTGTGGACTTTTGGACCTTAGGGAAGTTGTGAACTGCTTGAACTTGGGTAAAGGTATGTCAGTCCACCAGAAAACTGAGGCCCTACAAAGGTGCAGGCTAAAGGACTGGACTGGTAAATTCAAATGACAAGAGGATGGACTCAGTAGACATCACCTTAAAGATACAAACAAGTAATATTTCCTTACCTTCCCCACAGCTGTGGGCTTTGGCAGGTGCAGCTTCCTATAGGATACTAACTGCAACAACTTAATCTTGAACAACGCTTAGAATATGTGTGTTGACCAAAATAGCCTTAACAGATGTTGGAGGACCATAGAGGCTTTATCTTTCCTAGGCAGTGCCTAAGAAGGTTTGTTAGCCACCCAAAATTCATGCCTTCATCCTTCCTGTAGAGAGGATTTATTGCTGGCATACAGCTAGCTAATCAGGGATTATTAGGTTGGTGCAAAAGTAATTGCGGCTTTGCATTGCTGAAATTTGCCATTTGATATCGGGATACATTCTTAAATAAATGTGGTTATGTTATACATCATTTTAAAGAGCATGTCTCACTTTATATATATTTTTTTAATGACTTATTACTTGCTGTTTATTTTATATTTATTTTGGACTATGGAAATGATGTTAGATAGAAAGCAAATTTGAGCAATTTTCTTATTTAAGTTCAAAATGGGTCATAAAGCAATGGAGACAACTGCAACAACAACAGTGCATTTGGCGAAGAACTGCTGATGAATGTACAGTAAGTGGTGGTTCAAGAAGTTTTGCAAAGGAGACAAAAGCCTTTAAGATGAGGAGCATAGTGGCTGGCCATCAGAAATTGACAACGACTGATTGAGAGCAATCATCGAAGTTGATCCTCTTACAACTACAGAAGTTGCCGAAGACCTCAACATCACCCATTCTTCGGTCATTTGGCATTTGAAGCAGATTGGAAAGTTGAAAAAGCATGGTAAGTGGGTGCCTCATAAGCTGACTGAAAATTTTAAAAGTTGTCATTTTGAAGTGTCATCTTCTCTTATTCTATGCAACAACGAGCCATTTCTCGATCGGGTTGTGATGTGTGACGAAAAGTGGATTTTATATGACAACCTGTGATGACCAGCTCAGTGGTTGTACTTAGATAAAGCTCCAAAGAACTTCCCAAAGCCAAACTTGCACCAAAAAAGGTCATGGTCACTGTTAGGTGGTCTGCTTACCGGTCTGATCCACTACAGCTTTCTTAATCCTGTGAAACTATCTGAGAAGTATGCTCAGCAAATCTGTGGGATGCACTGAAAATTGCACACCTGCAGCTGACATTGGTCAACAAAAAGGTCTCAATTCGTCTCCATGACAACACCTGACAGCAGTTCGCACAACCAACGCTTCAGAAGTTGAATGAATTGGGCTATGAAGTTTTGTCTCATCTTTCATATTCACCTGACCTCTCACCAACCGACTACCACTTCTTCAAACATCTCGACAACTTTTTGCAGAAAAAAAATGCTTCCACAACCAGTAGGATGCAGAAAATGTGTTCCAAGAGTTCATTGAATCCCAAAGCACGGATTTTTATGCTACAGGAATAAACAAACTTTTTTCTCGTTGGCAAAAATGTGTTGACTGTAATTGTTTCTATTTTGATTAATAAAGATGTGTTTGAGCCTAGTTATAATGATTTGAAATTCACGGTCTGAACTACAATTGCTTTGGCACCAACCTAATAAATTTCCTAGTGTCTCTTGTATCCCAGTTTGGACATATGAAGAGTTTCAGCCAATATAGTATAAGGGAAATTGGTGTGTGTCATCTCAGTGACTGGTGAGTCAATACCACTCTTTTTTTCCTTTTAGTTGGAAGTAGAGGATGAGAAGACCCTAGGGTATTTTGGCACTAAAAGATGTTCAGAACTTGGACATCTGAATCAAGGCTAGAATAGAGGTGCCCCACTGTCCAGACATGCACATATAGGACTGTTATGTTAGTGAGAAACTAACTTCTATTGTGTTAAGTCAAGAAAATTTGGAGATTTCTTGTGAATAGTATCTATGTGATAGTGTCAGAATGGCTGTCCCAAATTTTATTATGCATTCTTGGACAAGGAAGCTCTCCCTGCATCCACTCAACTTGTGTAAAGACAGAAAGTGCCACTTCCATCTATCGTTGCAATTTGGCTGTGGGTTGATTAGTCACAAATGAGAGAGAAAATTCTCTAAGAGATGGGTTTCTAATCCTTTAAAATGCCATGATAAGAAGCATATCAAAAAACTAAAAAATACCCACTTACCAGAGAACCCAGATATTAGATCACTGTATAAAGACCATACTCAAATAATTAATCACAGCCAGAAACATGGGGATTAACAGTTGAAATAATGTAAATGCATAGTGCCAAAATATTTCCTTAAAACAAATTCTCTTGTTTTAGTCTCCTAGGCTGCTCCAACAAATACAGTAAAATGGTTTGGCATAAACAATGGGAATTTATTAGCTTACAATTTTGAGGCCAAGAAAATGTCCAAATCAAGGCATCATCAAGGTGATGCTTTCTTTTCAAAGACAGGCTGCCAGGAATCCTTGGCTTTCCTACAATATGGCAAGACACATAGTAGCATCTGCTGGTGTCTCCCTTCTCTTCCTGGTTTTGTTGTTTTTGGCTTCCTGCTTATGTGACTTTCTCTCTGTCTGTATTCATTCTGTTTATTAAGGCTTCCAGTAAGAGGATTAAAACCTTTCCTGAATGAGGTGGGTCATACCTTAACTGAAGTAAGCTCATCAAAAAGTCCTACTTACAATGGGTCCCCACCCACAGGAATAGATTAACTTTAAGAACATGTTTTCCTGAGGTACATCCAGGTTCAAACCACCACATCTTTTGTCTTGAGCTAAATTATTATGGATAAATAAAGACCAGTATTAGAATTGCCATTTTAACATAATTAAAACTGGTAATATCAAATGGAAAGCAAAAAATAATAATATATAACAGCACTTTAATATATATGTATATGCTGGGGATTTATTCATGCCTCCCATAAGACATGCTTAAGTCCTAAATCCCAGTTTTATGGATGTGAATTCATTTTAAATAAGATCTTCAAAGATTCTATTAAGATGAAGACAAACTGAATCAGGATGAGCCTTAAACCTATAAGACTGGATTACTTATAAGCAAAATAATTTTATTTATTTATTTATTTTTATTTTTATTTTTTGTTGTTTCTTTTACCTGTTTCTTCTCCACAGGTAGAGACAGAAAGAGACAGTTTGCCATGTGATGGAGGTAGGGGTTGATTACCAGCAAGCTACCACCAGAATGCTTTAGACTTTGGAGAATTCATGGCCTGCTGAAACTTTGATTTTCAACTTTTGTCCTCCAAAACAGTAAGAACTTAAATTTTTGTGGTATTTGTTAAGAAAATTTTTATATGTAATACTCTCATTAGTAATGAAATTAGAATATTCTAAATCAGCTATAGTTATCTATTCCATAAATTAATGATATTCCCTAGGAATGGGTGCAGTCATATTTGGCTTGGCCTAGTAACTAATATGGAGGCAGGGGATGGGGAAAGTGAAGAGACAGAAAGACGAAAAGAAGAAGTAGGAGAAGAAAGATGATTAGAGAAAATAAATTTGGTATTCTAGAAAATACTTAAGATGTTTGTAACTATTTAAAGTATTGTGGTATGGGAGATAAAAGGGATACAGGCAGAACTTGAACAAGAATTTTAAAATAAATCATTACTAGAAAATCTAATATGTGCCAATGTATAAAGATATGTGAGTCACTGAAGACCCCAGCAAAGCAAAGAAAAAAATTTGAGACAACTAGGCCAAATTATTTTTCATATCTGTCAGACAATTTGAAGCAAAAGAGTATGAAATTCTTTTCCTTTAATAATCTAGATTAAGAAACTCATTCTTCACATTACCCCTGCAGTTGAGAAGGGTGTATGTTTAGACATAATCAATGTAACACTACAAAGTTTGCAGGTTCTTTTATGTAAACTGGCATATTTGATTCCCCAAAACAGTCTGAAAAGAGGGATATCCTAATTTCTATTCAAACTCCTTTAAAAATTAGAAAATGACTCAAAGATCTTAATCTAAGGGTTTTGCTCAATAACATATCACAAACAGGTCAAAATAGCCAGCAAATATATATCTGAACTTATGATGTTTATCAGCAAATGAAAATTAAGGTGCTGAAATATCACTTCATGCCTACCAAACTGGAATAAATTTTATAGAGGGAAGAGGGTCAATGTCCTCATATATTGCTGAGAGAAATGCATGAGTTTTACCACATACTAGAAATGTTAAGTGTAACAGCATTATTGGAAAGCAAGGTAATGTCTATAAAATTAAAAAAAAAAAAAATCACTATAAATGCAACAATGCTTCTTCAGACAATTTATTTAATAGAAGGCAAGCATCAGTATTTAAGTTTAGATGTCCCTATAAAATGCATAAGGATGTTGATTATCATAGTTTAGATACTGGTTAAAAAAAAAAAAGGAAAGGTAAAATCACACAAACATGGGAATCAGTATATAATAGTATACTTCCACTATGGAATATGATACATCCTTTTGAAAGAATGGGATATTGCTTTATATTGTGGTCAATATAGACAATGGACCATCATGCATAACTTTAAAAGAATGGAAGTATGCCATTGACTTGGAGGATTCCCAGAAAATATTGTTGAATGAGTTAGTTGCAAAAAAGTATTATAGGATTCCAATTTCTGTAACAGAGAGAGTAAAAAAATAAAATGTTTCATTGTGTGTGTGTATATGTGTATGCATGGGTGTGTGTATCATTGTGCACTCATTTATACAATTGTATAATGTTTTAATGGACACCTGTTTTAGTTCCCTTAGCTCCTCAAGCAAATACAATGCAATGGTTTAGGTTAAACAATGGGAATCCATTGGCTCATGGTTTTAAGACTAAGAGAAGTGCAATTCAAGTCCTCATCAAAGTAATGCTTTCTTCCAATGACTGGCATTCTGGGTCTGGCTGCCAGCAATCCTTGATCCTTGGTCCTCTGTCAGATGGCAATGCACATAAAGTCCTCTCCTGGACTTTACCTTCTCTTCTGGGTTCCATTGACTTTCAGCTTCTGGCTGCTACCTCCATGGCTTTCTTTCTGACTTTCACTATACTTATAAAGAATGCCAGTAATATGGATTAAGGTCCAATCTGATTCACTTGGGTCACACTTTAACCAAAATAACATCTTTATGTGATCTTATTACAAGGGATCCACATCCACAGGAATAGATTAAGTTTGAGAACATGTTTTTGAGGAATATATGGCTTCAAGGCAGCACATGGTAAAATATGAAAGGATTCATTCTAAGTTGATATATGAATAATTTTGAGGGAAGATGGGGCTGAGTGGGATAGATAAGAGAGAAGACAGGAAGAACAGTCAAGTCAGGAAGGGAAAAATAAGATGGACAGCAATTTCAATGAATATATATGATCACATTTACACATGTATGTAAAATTAAAATTACGTCTATCTACTAAAATTTAAAAATCAAACAATAGCAATGAAATGAAAAATAAATATAGGCTTATGTCAATATTTGTTTTCTTCTTCCAAACAAGGGTTAAATACCACTAATATTAAAAGGTGTAAAATTATTTTTATTGAACACACATTTAAAACTAGATAGTTTAACAACAGTTTAGTGAATTTATTCTAGAAAAATATTATTTACTGTACTTGATTCACACTAAATAATATTTACTTTTTGTAAAGGGAAGTTTTATTTTGTTTCTCTTTTAAAACAATTTTGCTATTATTATTCAGCTATGAGATATGTAAAATGTATACATTTTTCTTACAGGAAAATTCAAGTTCATATTTTTCTATTCTTTTAATAGCTCTCAGATAAAATTGAAGCAAGATTGAGGCAGGTTATTTTATGCACAACTCAATAGCTTTAATTGCAACATTTATCATGCAAAAACTCTAGCTGCCAAGAACATGTTGGCACTAGGTGAATGTGTAGCTTCCCCATGGGGATTTTATTATCCAACATCAAGTAATACCTGCAACATAGTACTCATTGTCACCATTGTCACCATGAGCCTCCCCTAAGCAATAGAATAACAAGTTTGAGGAGAGAATACAGTGAAATTTAATTTAATTTTTAAAATATTTTTTTGGTGTGGTATGTGTTTGCACTATCCTTTTATAATGGATTTCCATGAATAAAAAATAATATACCAAATCATCATAGCCCTTAAATCATTGATATTAGATCAAGTAACAAATCTAAGTATATCCAGCATCAAATTAACAATATTAAGGATAATTTTCTAAAACTTTACTTCTTATAGGAATTTATTGTTACATAAATGGTGGTGGTACACCTATATCTATTCTTAGAATACTTTTACTTCATTATAAATAAACAAAAAAGCAAACAAAAATGAACAAAGATATGGTTTATCCAAACTAGCATCTAAAAGAAGAATAAAATTTCATATCAACTGCCTATAATATAGAATAAAGCAGAGGTTCTTGCTATGGGTTGCAAGTAAATGTTTGCTACTGAAAATATAGCTGAGTTTTGTTTGTTTTAGAAAGTACTAGAGCACAGAAATTAATTGATTAAGTTTATAATGTGAAAAATTTTATGTTAAAGTATGTAAAGATATGTAATGAAGTAGAAAGAAACATTCCTACTTATTTCAATGTAAATATGATTTTTGGATAGGAAGAAACAGATATGCTTGTAATTATATGTCAGTTCATTTTGCCTATACTGTGCATTTAATCTGAGAAAAGCAGCAAACTTTAGCATTTTGAATAAATAAACTGAAGGTCATTTCTCATGTAGGTCTCTACAGAAAAAACAAGATGAAAAATAATTACACTGTTAACAGTCAGCTTAAAGTAAAAGTTATAAAGACTTGGACCCAGTGTCTGGGTTGCTGTGAAGAGTATTAGTAACTTCTTGTGCTTCCAACACAGCTTCTGACACCAACAGAAAATACTGCAATAATTCAAGTCAATTCAATTCTTACCAGCTACCAAGAGATGGGCCTGACTCCACAAGTTCCTCTATAAGGATTGCCCTCAGGTACAAGTTACAAGTTTGGAAGCCCAGGTCACCCACACTTTTAGCCAACTGGTTACAAATTCAACAGTTTCTACCCTACCACCCCTCAGGTTTGATAATTCACTAGACTGACTCATAGAATTCACTGAAAGCACTATATTCGAGATTATAGTTTTATTGTAGTAAAAGGATACAAATAAGAGATCAATAGAAGAGACTCATAGGTTGAGGTTTGGAAGGGTCTCGAACACAAGCTTCTGTGTTCTCTCCACATTGAATCAGAATGCATCACCTTCCTAGAAATGTATTTTCTCAATCATGGAAGCTCTTTGTGACTTCTGGTGTCCCAAGTTCATATGAGGTCTTATTACATAGGCATGATTGATAGACTGAATATACACATACTGAGCTCAATCTGTAGCTCTCCTCCCAGTAGCTCAAGCCGCCAAGCCCAAAATCACATGGTTGGTCTTTCTGGCCACCTCCTTCATAAGACCTCAGGTGTGGCTGGCTCCTCCCAGTCATCTCATTAGCATATGAACTACAGGTGTGGTCCTGGGCCACCATGAAAAACAAAAGACATTCCTATCACAGGAAATTCCAAAGATTCAGAGATTGCTTCCTCTAGAACTGAGGACAAAGGCCAGCCATGTTTTTCCTTATTTATTACCACAGTTGTCTCTCTTACTTTTTATATATAAAGAGCTAGTATAGTTAGTTGTGTGTGCACTTAGTAGTTAGTTGTGTACAGAGGTTTGGGACAGATTGATGGGGGAAGAAAAGCAAAATGTACTAAAATAAGTAAAAGAAAACACATCACCAATATGAAGTATATGCAAAATATGTGCTAGTATATTCAGAGAAATACATTTTTTGTGTGATTTACTCATTCTCATATGAACCAGGGATATGACCCAGGGAAATGCCAAAGAGTTCAAAAAAAATGCAAGAGAAATATGGAACACCTTTCGGGAATGCACATTTTTTCTTAAACATTGGTGGTAGAAGATGAACAAAATACTCTTTTCCAACTACTTTCACCATTGCTGATGCATATTAGAGAAGATTGAGAAGTCATGTGAAATAGCTTGGCCCAAGAAAATATGAGATGATGTCTAGAAAAAAATCAAGTAGTTAGTGTCAATATTTCACCTTTATCTTGCCTTGAGTAAAGATATACACTGGATTTTAATAATCCATTTTGCATTTGTGAGTTAGGAAACTTACATGATAAAGATGATAAAATAGAAATTTAAAGTCTTTTTCCTTTATGAAATCATTGAAACATAAACTATTCCTAAGATTCCCTTTCTCCAAATTTCTTGTTTCTTGAGAGAGAAAAATAAAATTCTATTTGTTTTATTATTTGTGAAAAAAACTGAATAAATAACTTTTATTCAGATACTTCACTATTAGCATTATTTAATTGCAGTTGCAAGTATACCTAACTAAACACAGAGAAAGTTAATTGATTTAACTTATAATTTTAAAACAATTTTTACTCATTATATGCTGATGTCATTGAGTGGAAAGTCATATTTACTATTATTTTTTAAATTTAAATCAGAAAAGTTCAAAGAAACACTATATTTGTTGAGGGCTACTTCATAACACAGTTCAGATTTATGGAGGAAAACTCTACATTACTTATGCCCTTAAGATTTAGATATAGCAATAAAAATTTTTACAAACACAGCATCATCTCTTCTGATAGGCACATGCTTTTTATAGTCTGAGATAATTATTGCATATCATTATCATTGTTACCATGTTTTATTGGAACTAGTAATAATATTTAATAGGACCTCATGTTTACGGATTAATCATGAAAATGAATTACTTTAGGTAAGATCAAAGTGAATTGAAAAACAGAGAAAGAGAGAGATTAAGAGAAAGAAAGGACCATAATCACACCAAAAAAAAAAAAAAAAAAAAATTAGAGAGAAACCAAAGTCAGTAATGAAGCTTAGTAGCTGGAAGTCAGGGAGTAGGAATAAGAATTGGAAACACACATCACGGGACAAGAAACATCAAGGAAATATCAAAGACATTCTTCCTTTTGAAGATGTGACTTACAGCTGGAGTTGAGCCTTTTCTGGACTTCAGAGGACAATATTCCTATGAGGAACAGCATGGGACTTGGAAGCTGAGGACCTTAGACCCTGCAAAATTAGAAGAGTGCATGGGTTAATGCTTCCTAACACTTGCCCAAGCTATTTTATAATTTACACCAAAAACCTGAAATTGCACCATTGCCAATCATTCCAAATGATTTTCTTAATGCTTCCATTTCAATCATGACAGTATGACTGCTACTGGATGTACTTCTTGCATAATTAACTATAATATACAAAACACCTGTTTTCATGCACTGGCCAAGAGCCTGCACAGGACTATGATCCTTCAGAGAAAGGAAGCACATAGTTTCTCATTTCTTCCAGGGTCACTTTTCAGCCATGGTGGAGGGAGAGGGAGACCAAGCAGGGCATAGCGGGCTTCTGTGTGCCTAGGAGGCAGAGATTAGATTTAAGGGTTCCTATGGTGGCTGAAATTTGTGGGGCAGGTTATCAGAGGGAGGGAGCTACACAGATGACCCAGAAGTCTACATGGAACTTCCTTTCAAGTGTTTGTTGGAGGATAGGGCTATACACATGCAGCTCAAGATACTAGTAGGTCACTTTTATCTGGGAGGTGTTATTGTGCCAACCTAATTAGAGTACTTAATGTATTCAGTTAAGACTCCAAAAAAGCCACTTCTTAGGAGCTAATGACCATGTCCCAAGGGCAAACTATAGGACAAAGGATAAAACTGAAATAGAACAAGGGATAAAACCAATCTTGACAAGCTGGCAATTTAATTGCCTTCCAGAACAAAATTCAAAACTCATTAAAGCAGTGGTCGAAAACTTTTTCTGTAAAGGGCTAAATAATAAATATTTTAGGCATTAGCCCCACAAGGTCTCTGTCACAACTACTCACCTCTGACATTGCAACTTGAAAGCAGCCATAGGTAATAGATAAGCAAATGAGTGTGGTTGTGTTCCAATAAATGTTTATTTACAAAAATAAGCACTAGGTCAGAACTGACTAATGGGCCATGGCTTACCAAACCCTTTTTTAAAGGAAGAAAACACACATCAGATACCTGAAAATATATCTACAACAACCAGCATAAAAATATATTGTTGCCTCATATAAGAAATTTCTCTTTTAATCTTTGGTATGGGTCAAACGGCAAGAGTTAGTTAGGACAGTGGCCTAACCTTTGACTACACAATCTGGTGTCAGGTATTTGGAAATTGTTCCCTTCATATTATTGAGTATCCTTATATAAGTATAAAGATATGGCTCTCAAATTATTTTCTTTTTTAATAAATGCTTGAAAATCAGTAATGTGACAGATGTTCATAATTGAAATATCAACCATGCCTGAAGGATTATAAATGAAAATTGAGTTTCCTAACAACCACTCCATATCTTACAACCATTTCCATATATAACCATTTTACTTTTTGTAATTTCTTTTTTACATTTTCATATATATGCATTATTTGACTATGTACTATTTCTTGGTATATAAAATTTAGTAATTATATGTTTATATTTTGCAATTATACATGTAAATTTGCTCCGCCCCACAAATCCCATCTATTTCCATCTATTCTGTAAAATTATAATCTAATTTTACTTTTAATCAATTAAAACATTACATTTTTATAATCACAAGTTAATTGTTAATTACAGGGCCAACGCATACATTGTAGTTATGTTTTCTTCATGGATAGTTTTTTATTATTACTGTTATTATTGTACTTTTCCTTTTGCAGAGCTTTTTAATAATATTTTTACATTTAATTCAAAAGATTTATATCATCAGAAATTTTGTTGTGTTAATAATTCACAGCATTAGTGTATGTGTATATGTGCATCCTTTCTCTGTATATTTACTTCTCATCTATATCTACTAGAAGCTTCACTCTCCAATATGGGCTATTTTTCCTTTAGACCTACTCTGTAGCATCTTCTGGAAGTTTCCTTAAATTTTCCCTTTGATGACTCCATTTTTTGAGTCTCTTTCATTTCCTTTTTAGATTAACAGCCATTCATAAGAAATTATCACTTTATAAACAAATTTTGGAGAATTTACCGTATTTCATCATTTTAGAGAGAGATTTTTTTTTTAGCATTTCTGAAATAAGAATGCATTTTATACAACTGAAGTCACCTTATGATCACACTCATCGAAGCAGCAGAATTGATACTGTGGTTATTGTTAGTGAATGTGTTAAACTTGTTGAAAAGCCATCTATTGATATTTTCTGGTAGAATAACACATCAAAATTTATCAAATGTATAATAGTGGCTTTGCAGCATCACTGTCGTCTTGATGGCACAGAGAGCAATATTACATAGAAAACCAAGAATATTGATTTCTCTGGGAAAAAAATGATTCAGAGGAATCACACTCTCAATGTAAAGAAATTTTAGGAATACTTTAACCCTCTTAGTCAGGATTTGCTAAATTATGCTAGAGAGACAAAGAGCCTCTAAGTTGTTATAGGTTATTACATCAAATGTGTATTTCCTCATGATATACATTCATAAAGATTATTCTGCAAATCAGCAATCTAAGATTCTTTCAGCATGGATATCATCATAATCATCATTTTTACCTGAGTCTACCTCTAGAGTCAATGTAGAAGAGTAGAAGAAAGAGATTGGAGAATTGTGTATGGATTTTCACTATATTATCATTGGCCAGAAATAGTCACATGGGGCTATCCAAATTCAGACAGTCTAGGATGTGATACCTTTATTGTGTGGAAGCAGAAGTGAACTTGATATTGGTGAACACTGACAATGTCTATCACAGGCCACTCCCTAGCCATCAAATATATGATTCATTAATCTTCATTCATGTAAAATACATTGATACAACTCTCCCTAATGAAGGTAACCCCCAATATATATTCAATCTTAAGATTGAAATCAAAGACAAAGAGTTGTAATACATAATACTTTTTCTATCTTCATTAGAAAAAGTGCTTCAAGTTGAGAACCTAGGAACTAAATCTTAAACCATAGAAGAAAAAAATTGTATGACTGATAGCCACTGATCCATTGTATCCTGCAATCCTATGTGCACCATTCTGGAAACAGACTTCTTCTTATTTTGGTTATTTTGTTCTCAGTGAATAGCTTTGCTGTTTTGCTTTGGGGTCATTGGTTTCACCCATTACTGAGAATGCTTCTTTCTTTTCTATTAATTTCCTTGGCCAATTGAAGTGAGTATTGGAGACTATTCCCTCCTTGGGGATTGACCAACTGTCTACGCCTCCAGCCTGCTGAAAAAATGAATCAGGATGATATTTTTTTATCTTACATTTATCTTAGTAACACTGGCTTAATGGTTTTTTTGGCAACTATACAAGAACCTTAAGAGCTGTTATATAACTTTGCTTCCCTCCACACATGTATTTTTCTCTTGGATTTGATAGAGGCAACTTTAGGGTTATTGGGATATTAATGAGGGCCCCTACTTGGACTTGTTGACCACAGTGATAAATGAGTCCCCTGGAACTAATGTCAGTTCAGAGCCAGTGCCTAAAAACCCTTAAATATCTGTTCATTTTCTTATCCCCAACTCACAGTCACTCTGGTAAAAGCCATTGGTCTTTTTGGGAGGAGGAAGATTAATTTTTGGCAGTGTAGCAGGATCTTTCCACCCGTGGACTCTGCTTTCCCTCCATTTAAGAGATTCTGGGTCTATAAAATGTATCAATACAGGGAATTGACTGAGGGGTTCTGACTTCTTTTGTGATTCAAATTAGACTTCTTCACTTGACCTAGAATACTTCTGCTAGTGAAGATCAATTAGAATTTATTTTACTGTTCATCTATTTCATTTCCATTTACCCCATAATCAACTAGTCAATGTCATAGATCTCTGAGTTAGACTATTTTGATTACTGTTTTGACTCTTTTGTCCATTACATTAGCCATGCCCACCTCATAATTGGCAATTAAGTGCCATGACTTAGCTCTTTCTAACACAGGATCCAATTTGAATTACAGAGAGAAAGAAATTTATAAAGAGATGCCAGCACTGCACATTCTTTGAGAAAATAGCAAAATGTCAAACATATATTGGAGAGGAGAAATGATTGGGAACAAAACAAATTTTTGGAAGAAATAATGGCCAAAAATTTCTGACTTGGTGAATATCATAAATTCACAGATTGAAGAAACTCATAGAATCCTAAACATGATAAATTCATGTAAATTCATCTTGATCAAATGTATAAAAACCAAAGATAAAGAAATATAAAATAAAATTTGGTTAAGAAAACAAGATATTGCACACAGAGGGATAATTTGAATGATCACAGTTTTTCAACAGAAAACATGGATAACAAAAGACAGTGGGCAGCATATTTAAAGTGCTGAAAGAAAAGGAAAAAAAAAATGCCTGAGAGCCTAGAATACTATATCCAGGGAAATATATTCATGAATGAAAACGAAATAAAAGACATTTTGATAAAGAAACATCAAGGGAAGTATTGGTCAAAACAACAGTTCTACAAGAAATCATATTTAAAAAATTCAGGTTGAAGGTAAATGATACCAGAAAGAAACTTGGTTCTTCAGAAATGAAGGAAACACATCAGAAATAAAAGATACATGAATAAATATAAAGGACTACTTTTTTCTCTTTTTTTAAAAAAAGTATTCATGACTGTATAAAGCAATAATTAGAACATTGTCTATTTCGATTTTTAAATGTTTAGATGTAACACATATGAACAATCTAATGTAAAGGACAGTAGAGAAGGTACAAGAATATATATGATTGCATTTTATATTTCTAGTAAATTTATAACTACATAATCATTATAATCTGTAGACCAATCACCAAGAATGAAAGATTACAACCAAAATTAAAGGACAAATTGAAATGGAATTGTAAAACATTCAAATGTGTATAAAAAGCTGGAAATTGGGAAAAGAAGAACAATAAACAGAAGGCACCAAGACATCCCCAAACAAAATAAATTCGACAACTACATTAAATATTCATGGTATAAACGCTGCAAGTGTATGAGAGAAGAATACCATCTCACACCTTATACAAAAATCAACTCAAGATGGATCAAAGATCTAAATATAAGAGCCAAAACCATAAAGACCTTGGAAGATGATGTAGGGAAGCATCTACAGGACCTTGTAATAGGAAATGGCTTCATGAACTTCACAGCCAAAGCACGAGCAGCACGAGAAAAAAGAGATAAATGGGATCTCATCAAAATTAAAAACTTCTACACCTCAAAGGATGTTATTAAGAAAATAAAAAGGCAGCCTACCCAATGGGAGAAAATATTTGGCAACTATATATCTGATAGGAGCCTAATATCCTGCATATATAAAGAAATCCTACACCTTGAAAATAAAAGGACAACCCATTTAAAAAATGGGCAAGTGACCTGAAAAGACACTTCTCCAAGGAAGAAATACGAATGGCTAAAAAGCACATGAAAAAATGCTCAACATTGCTTGCTATCAGGGAAATGCAAATCAAAACTACAATGAGATACCATCTTACACCCATCAGAATGGCAGCTATTAAAAAAACAGGAGACACTAAATGTTGGAGAGGATGTGGAAGAATAGGAACCCTCATCCACTGCTGGTGGGACTGCAGTATGGTACAGCCACTGTGGAGGACAGTTTGGCGGTTCCTAGAAAACTAACAATAGATCTTCCGTATGATCCAGCAATTCCACTGCTGGGTAAATACCCAGAAGAACTGAAAGCAAAGACACAAACAGATACATGCACACCAATGTTCATAGCGGCATTGTTCACCATTGCCAAAAGTTGGAATCAGCCCCGGTGCCCATCAACAGACGAATGGATAAGCAAAATGTGGTATATACATACAATGGAATATTACTCAGCTGTAAGAAGGAACAAAGTGCTAACACATGGAGTAACGTGGATGAATCCTGAAGACCTTATGTTGAGTGAAGCAAGCCATACACTGAAGGATGAACAGTATGTGACCTCACTGATCTGAACTGAGGAAAGTGAGCAGTCTCTGAGAACCATTGTCTGAAAGATAGGTTAACAAGGAGAGTAAGAGAAAAGCAGACTTTGTGCCATCACCCATATGGACATAATCTATGGTAAAGGGATAGAGTGTGGTTTCATGTTGGGGGATGGGGCAGATGGGTGGTGGTGTTCCTGGGTTTGGTGGTGCAACACTGGGGGGTGGGTGGATTAGGAAGGGCAGGTTCAAATTCCCAGGGCATGTAACTGTGAATCTTGACATTCCATGGGTCGGGAGAGGGTGGTATCATGGGCCCTGAGGGGCTGGGGGGAAGGGAACAGTCAAGATCTAATGGGGTGTTTGGTGGTCATGGGGAAGGTTTTTCATTGCCTTACAGTAATGGACACAGGACATGGTAAATATCATCAAAATTATTAAACTGTATCATCTAAATTGTAAACTATACTGTAAATCATTGACAATGTTTATTTGCTATATTTTGCTATCTGTATAACAGTTATAACAATGCTAACATCCAAAAAAAAAGATGGGGGAATTTAATATGGGGTGGAGAAGGGGGGGGGTGGTTTGGTACCTGGGAGTCTCCGGCACTCCGTGTGTCACTTTGCTATGACCTAAAACTTCTTTGAAAATTAAATGAAAAATTGGGAGACAATGGGGATTGAGAGGGGGAAGGTGTCACGGCACACCGGACATCTGATAACACAGTGATAAAAGGAAGGAAAAAAAAAAAAAAAAGAATATATATATATATATATATATATACACATATATATAAAAGGCATTTCTTTTGCTTTTTTCCCCATTTTTTTGAATGTCCCAATCCACTAATTATATTTTGTTTTGTTTTTTGTTTGATTATTTGTTTTTTTTTCTTTTTTTTTTTTTCCTGAGTTTCCTTATGTTTGTGTCTTGCATGTAAGCTTATCATAGTTGTTTCTTTTTCCTAGTAAGTGTATTTGATTATTTTATGGACTACATGTTCATGGAGGATTTGGATCACAGAAGGGTTACAATGGGTACTGCAGGGGATTATTGGTGGGGGGTGTCTGGGAGGGGAGTTTCATGGGAATTAGTTCATCTGAATATATATGAAAGATATACAAAATTGTTCAAAAGATCAAAAGATGGGGCATGGTCACGATGGGTGGACAATCACACAGTAAATGAAGGAATCTGAATTCCTAACCTGGAGAGCTCTGCCACAGTCTCCAAGGGAGCAGCAATAGTCCTCTGAGTGCAGGGACAGTGTCTGTCAAAAGAGGATGACCCACTGATGTGTTCTTTTTATTGATGACTACCCTTGTGAGTCTTTGCTCTTGTAACTGAGACTTAGCCTGCAGTCGTGGGGTGCCTAAGGGTTGCCACCTGAGAGCCTCCTTGTTGCTCAAATGTGGCCTCTCTCTAAGCCAAACTCAGCGTATGATTGCATTACCTTCCCCCCAACGTGGGACATGACTCCCAGAGATGAGCCTCCCTGGCAACGAGGGATTAATACCAAGTGCCAACTGGCAACACAACTGGAAAAAGACCTTGAATTAAAGGGGGAAAAGGTAAAGACAAATGAGTTCAAGTGGCTAAGAGACTTCAAAGAGAGTCGAGAGGTCATCCCAGAGGTAACTCTTACGCACACCTCAGTAGGAGCTCATAGAACATCTAAGTGCCTATCACCCCACACAGACGGGCTCCTGAGAGCTCTGGAGACACCCCGGTCCTATATAAGGGGGGATAGCCCCAGAAACTGATGCCTTATCGGTGGGCTCTATTTTGGAATCTGTGCTCCTGAGAGTGACAGAATTAGACTCAAATAAGTCCTCCCTGCACATGGTTCATCAGTCCCTTCTATTCAAACCTATATGTGATGCTGAAGTTTTTAGGTATACTTCCAGAGACTGGAGCCTCTGGCCTATCTATGTGCCAGGTGTGTGTGGAATCTCGGTGGAGCTGCAACTCCTACCCTACAGCTCAATGGACTCATCCAAGTCACCTGGCGAGGAGACAACGATGGGCAACGGTCAGCCCAGGGAATGGAGAGGGCCTGCATCTGCAGGCAGGATCATCCCACCCACCATATCCATGGGATATAAACCCTCTCTCACTTGGAGGTGGACTGGACATCACCATCCCAGTCCCCTCAGGATTGGGGGAAGAACTATCGACTAGAGTGGACTTGATGGTATTCTGTTGTACACATATGGTGATTCTAGCAATGGAAGAAATTATAACAATGAGGTGGAGCCAGTGGCCACTTGACACTTTTGGGGCAGGAAAGGGACGAGCAGTTGAAATACAGGGGTTTCTTTGGGAGTTGGAGGTTGTCCTGAGTACCATTGTGGCAACGGATATAGGCCATTTTAAATCAGCACACACCACTCAGAACTGTGTGGGAGAGAGTGTGGTCTACGATGTGAACTGTGGTCTATGGTTGGTGGCAAGGCCCCAGGATGTGTAAGTCCATTGAGAGTGGTGGGCCACACTTGTGGGAGATGTTTGTGTGGGATGTGGTGGGAGGTGTGGGTGGTGGGCAACATGGGAATCCCAGTGGGTTCCATGTAATATTTTAGGTAATCTAAGCACCTCTTAAAATATATTTATATATATATAAATAACATTTTTGTAAGCAAATGCACATATATGCAAATATATTTATATATCATTTTACAAATATTGGTATGTATTGTGAAAATTTTGATTTTTACCCACAATAAAAAATAAATTAATTAAAAAAAAAAAAAAAGAATATAGGATTGTTAGCTTGGATATAAAAAGCAAGATCTGGCTATTGTCTCTTATAAAAGACATACTTTAAATATTAATGAATAAATGAATGAACGAATAAATCAATAAATAAATAGATAAAAAATGATATAAAGAGTAATCACAAAAGTTACTCATCAGAAGGCTGGCATCTCTATAGTCATGTCAGATAAAATAGGACTTCAAGAAAGAATATTCCCAGGGATAAAGATGAGCATACTTAATAATAAAGTGGATTAATAGGAAAAGATTTAAGTTATAAATGTATATGTGAATAAAACCTAAGTCTCAAAGCATATTCAGCAAAATGTGCCAAATTCAACAATCATCCATCTCTCACCCACTGAAAAATAATGACTAGAAAAATAGAAAACAGGCCATTATAATCTAAATAGAAACTTCATAAAGACATTACTCAAAATAAAAAAAAGATAAAAATAAATTAAATTACATGCAAATCTACCATATAATTATAGAAGTATACAAAAATGTTTAACAACATTTTAGCAAGAAAGTCAAATATAAAAATTTATTAAAAGGATAATATAGCAGAACAGAGTAGAGTTTATTCCAGAAATTAAAGGTTGGTTTAATGATTGTAAATCCACCAATATTATTTGCCATAGTAATGGAATTAAGTATTATCACATGATAATTTCATTATATGTAGAAAAAGTATTTCACAAAATTCAGCACTCATTCATGATAATATCTCTCAGCAAATCAGGCATGACAGGAAACTTCTTTAAACTGATACAAGGCATCTATAGCTAAAATTACATTTGATTTAAAAATACTGAATAGTTAGGATGAGGACAAATTAAAGCTGCTCATTCTAATCATTTCTTTTCAAAATATTTTGGAAATCCTAGCTATTCCAATAAATTAAGAAAAATTGGAAAAAGCAACTGTGTTTGAAAAGAAAGAATTAAAATCATCCCAAATGAGATATGAAGGGTTTGATTATATAGAATGTCCCAGAAAACCACAAAACAATTTTTAGAACAAATAAGTGAATTTAGTAAGGTATCAATATGCAAGGTTAATGTAAAAAAATTAAATGGGTTGTTATATGAACAAACAATTGGAAAGTGAAATTAATATTAAAAATTCTATTTACAGTACTGCAAAATAACATAAAATGCTGAGAAGTAAACTAAAGATTATCAAGACCTCTACAATGAACATTCCAAAGTATTACTAAGAGAAATTAAAAATAATATGCATAAATTAAAAAATATAGCATGTCCATGCATTGAAAGCCTCAATATTTTTAGGCCAGTAATTTTTCAGAAATTGATTTATAACTTGAGAAAAATCCTTATCACTAATCCATAATGCATTTTAAAGAAATTGGAAAATTAATTCTATAACCATATGAAGTGCAAAGAATCTAGAATAAATAAAACAAATGCAAATTTTTAAAAGAACTACCAATTAGGTTTCAAGACTTGCTAAAAACCTATATTAGATAATTTGCTATTGGTAAAAAGACAAACATATAAATCAATGGAAAAGAATAGAGAACAAAGAAACAGACCCAACAAATATGTCCTATTCATTATTTAAAAAGATGTCAAGGTAATTCAATAAGGAAGGCAAAATCTTTTCAACAAATTGTTCTGGATCAAGTGCATATTAACTTTCATTTAAAAATTAGTCCTTAGCTCAAGCATATACACAATTAAGTTAAAAAATGAATCCTGGAGAGCAAATTTGGCTCAAGCAATTGGGTGCCCAGCTCCCACATGGGAGGTCCCAGGTTTGGTCTAGGGATTAATCATAATTATAATTATGAAACCACCAAAATGGTTAAATTGGAAAACTGACAATGATAAGGGTTAGTGAGGTTGTGCGGCAAATGAAAAGGACTGTGAAATGGCACAACCACTTTGGAGCAGAATGACAGTTAATTAAATAATTATACATGCACCCAACATAAGGCCTATTCATTCCACACCTAAGTATGTACCCAAGATACATAAAAGCACAAATAAGTGTACATAAATGTTTACTGCAGTTTTATTTGTAAACCATAAACTGGAACAAACCAAAAGTCCATCAACAGTTGAGTGAATAAACAACCTCAATTATATCCATACAGTGGAATACTACTCAACAAAAGAAATGAACAAATTATTGATGCATGCAATAAAATGGATGAATCTCAAAATTATTATGCTATGTGAAATAAGTCATGCATACATACATACTACATGATTCTGTTTATATAAAATTCTTGAAAATTGTAATTAATATATGGTAACAAAAACTGGTTGTCTGGGGACAGGGTTCAAGAGACAGATGGTCATTTAAGGGACATGAAGATACTTTTGAGTATAATGGAAATATTTGCTATACTGTTTATGTTTATACATTCACAGAAGAATACATTTTATATTGTCCCTCAAATTGCACATTTTAAATAAGTATACTTCTTTGTGATTCAAATATAACTCAATGAAGTTGTAAAACATTATATGCATTGAAAAAGAATAAACCTACAGCAAATAATCTATATTTAAATTGAACACTATGTATTTTACAAATATATATCAATTGCCTGTTATTAGTTTCAGTTTTGTGCAGCTAGGCCTTAAGAAAAAGATGTTGAGAAATTTAAAGAGAATATCCGCTTTCACCGAATTTTCAATACACTGAGAAAATGGTATATCATTAAATAACAAGAATGATTAATTATAATAAATGTTGTTATGAATTGCATACCAGTTGAAATGGGAAGTCTTACTAAAGAAAACTACAATTTCTAGTGTCTTATAAATCACATCCCCAGAAAAGTGGATGCAATCTATTATCTGGAGAATGTGTAGTAGTTAGCAATATCAAAACAGCATATGTTAAGGCCCTAGGTGTATAGGGAGAGTGTTTTCAAGAACTTAATGAATTTCAGTCTGTAAATTTAGAGTACAACTTAGCACTAGGGGAATATGTGCCAGGAAAGTTTGTCAGGGAGCAGGTAGGCCATGAAAAGTGTTTGGAATTTTATTTCAGTTAGAAGCTTCAAAGAGGATTTATGTAGGGCAAGACAGGAACTCAATTGATGTTTTAGAATTGTTTTTATGGCTTCACTGTATAGAATGTATTCAAAGGGATTAAGAAGATAGACATGTTTCCTGTTGGCCGACTATTTGCAGTAACACATATGAGACATAATGGTATATTGAACTAATTACTATAGTAGCTATAGAGAAGGAAATAAGCAGATAGATTATAGAGACATCTAAGAGATTGTAGGGTTTGGAAGATTTGAGTGTGATGGAATAGGGAAATAAAGGAGAAGGTGGAGTAAGACTGAATTTCTGGGTTTTAGATTGAGTAGATGGTGGTAGTATTCCCTAATATATGGAAAACTAGGGAAATAATGTGTGGATGGGGGAGGGGAGAAAAGCAAAAGTTTTGAAGTGGTAAATAATTCAGATTTGCATGTGTTGAGTTTAAGATGCATTGCAACTTATGAAAACTTATTAGTCATTGAATATTGGCAATGAGAGCTCAGGAGAAAACTCTGTGTATAATGTTCACTCGGGCATCTCAGTATTTGGAGGGAAAATGAAGCCATGAGAGAAGTTGAGATAGAACAGGGAAATTTTGTAAAGTCCATAATCAAGAGAAATTAAAACATATCTATACCTTAAGCCAAGAATATGGGGAAATGAACTTGAAAAATAGATTGTGAAGAAAAAACAGAGCAGAAAATTCTAAATTTATGTGTCAGAGAATCAAGTGACAAGAGTGTTTTGTAATGGATAGAGTGGTTAAACGTTATAAAGTCTTCAAAGAGTGTTAAGCAAATATAAAAGGAAGGTGGAGAGATAAGTGTAGTTGATGAGATACCATGTGAATTTATATATACGTGTGTATATATGTGTGTGTATATACTTATATATAGTGGGTTTTTTTCATTATTTTAAAGTTTTGATAATGTTTTAATGCTTATGAGAAGGGCCCAATTGAGGTTAGTTAATATGAATTTACTGTGGTATTCAAAAGCCTGACTGAGTGATTTTTCTCCACAAGCTTTCAAAAATCTGCGTGAAATCAAAAAAGGAAACCAAAACCTACATGAAAGTTTGATACTTTTTTTTGCTAGGAAGTTATGACAGAAACAGAAGGACAAGGAAATTGAGAACATTGTCAAGAAAGTCATGAAAAAGTCAGGCCATGAAATGAAGATGCCTTGTGTCAGCCTTCTTGAATGCAAACATCAGAATTGAATGAATGAGATGGTAAATTTATTAAATGGTATAACATACCTCATGGACTCCCCAAGTGTTCCAGGGAGTTAGGCATGGGAAGCTACTCAATTAGGAAAAGCACATGTGGTAGCACATGGGGATTACTTTAGGAAAGAAACTAGTGCTGCTGCCATTCTACATTCTGTAGCTAATCTAATACATTATGGCTATTCTAGATGAATCAAAGGATTGAATAGCAGAAGACCTTACTTGCTGTCTCTCCAAATGCTGGATATCTCCACTACCCAGTTACAAAAGGATCAAGTCTATGTGCCTCTGCCTTCTTAATACTGAATCACAGTCCAGTGTATCTCTTTGGACTTATGACTAGGAAGTAAAGTTTTGACTTTTATACTGATAGGTAGAAATAACGATAGGGGAAGTTTCCCAAATGGAAAAAGAGAGTCCTAAAGATGCTTTATGACTATCACCTGACAAATTTCTATATTATGTGAATATTCCTAAGTCATTCTCTGAATTTACCTTTATTTCTTCCTAGATGTCAGTAGGAATCCTGATCTTCAGAGTGATAAATTCATACTTCTCATCCCTTCCAAGACTTGCCACACTCATCTTTGCTACCACTGAGGCCTGGGAAATGTATTTTGGGTTCCTATTAATGGAAAGTTAGTTGTATAATGTTGTCATGTTGATTCAGCTGATTAAATATATATTTTCATGGATACGGTGGATGGGATGATCCTGCCTGCAGCTGCAGGCCCTCTCCATTCCCTGGGATGGCCGTTGCCCATCGTCGTCTCCTCGCCAGGTGTCTTGGATGAGTCCATTTCTGTGTAATATCTAGGTAATCTAAGCACCTTTAAAATATATATATATATATATATATATATATATATATAAAATTTATGTAAAAAATATATATATATTTTTTCAAATAAAATAGTTACAGTGCTGATGCCAAATACCTCCTAATACTCATAATAATAATGAATTTGAATCAACCAAACAAATGCAACAATATCTGGAACAAAAGTTTCATCTAGGCTTTATCTGGTTAGAATGCTTAACACTCTCTTTTAGTTTTCACTTTGAAAAAGAATTTGAACAAGTATTGGTGATTGAAGTTGTACAGTCATTAAATTCAAAAGGCATGCCAATACTATTTAAAGCATCTTCTAGCTTAATGCTAAATTGTCTTTAAAATAGTTCTAGTTTAAGCCTGCAAAAAGCTTTAAATGTGTTCAGTCTCTGTAGAGCACCTTTTTCCAAGGTTGAAACTAAATTATTATGACAATATCTTCAATATTATTTAAATAGAGACTTTGAAATTTCAGGGAATAAAAGTGTGATAAGTACTTCTTATATCTTTTTCTTACATAATCACACTTAAATACAGAAGTAAATTAAAAAAAAAAAACTAATGACAAGTGAAAACTCAGTTACTGAGATAATTACACATAAAAACATATAGTTAGAAAAAAATGAGATGCTAATAAAATCCAATTTTTCCCTCCTCTCTGTTTCCAAATTACTTTGTATATACCTTTATTGCAGCATTTAAAGAGGAATGCATTGCAGGTTTTTGTACACAAGTATCTTTCCAATTTTATACCCTGAATGCCTTAAGGGCAAAGGTTTCGCCTATTTTTATATTTATGCTTCCTGGTACCAAATAATATATCTCATACTTAGCAGGATTTTAATAAATTTGAAATGAATAAACACATTAAGAATGGAGGAGAAATGAGAAGCACAAAGGCAGGAATGCAAGCAAGCAATCTGGAAACACATATGTGTTTTAATATTTTCTGCCTGGTCACCATATAGAGAGTTAAGTATCCTGGTCATGCCAAGGCAAATACCAATATCCCTGTGCTATTATGCTACTAAGAATGAACAAATGCTGCTTCAAAAGAAATAAACCTGTAAGCCATATTACCATATTTATACACCCAAATTCAAACTGAATTGATACGTGAATGCACTTTGATTTTTGGGGACAGGCTGTAATCATTGACTGAATTTATAGCCTAAAGAATGTGAATGAGAGTGATGGGAATGTACGAAATACACGAAGAAACTGGGCATTTAGAATGGTGAAAAGAAATAAAATAGAACTTTTTACTGGCTTTTTCTGTGAAGTGGAGGGAATAAAGTTGAAAATACTTCAACTCAAATAAGAATCATGCCACTTTGTGGTTGTATGACCTTGGGTATATTATTTATTTTTCTAAACTTCTTATTAGGGATATTAGCACACCTTTGAAAAAGCTGTGAGGACTAAATTAAAAACAATAACAATGCTAGATAACTTTTGAGTATTAGATGATAATTTTACAATATTTTAGAAATATCCCTGGCCTCTTTCTCATTCAATCAATTAGACCTAATGATCTCTATGACCACCAAAATAATAAAAGGAATAGATGATCCAGTAAAAAGAAAAAAAAATTTTTTTTACAGTTCAAGCAATTATGTTTCTAGAAGAATTAAAGCAAAATTACTAGACCTCATTTATGCCATTTTTAATTGAATAATATTTCTTTTTCACTTACTGTGTTCCAGACTCTAAGGGTTTATTAGTAAACAAATAGCACTGATATTTACACTATAGAGTTCATAATATAGAAGTAGAAAGCAGAAAATTGTCAGTAAATTTAGTTAGCAAGGAAATTGTAGTAAACATTGGAACAAGAAACCTGGGCAAAGGATATTCAGAGTGGTTGGGAAGTAGGGAAGCTTACAGTATTAAATAAAGTAATCAGGGATAGGCTTATTTGAGAAGATAAAATTTGAGCCAAGATATAAAGGAAGTAATCAAATTAGCCACATGAATACCGGGAGGGAGAATTGTACAGACAGATAAAATAGAGCTCCAAGATGGGAACAGGCCTAGAATATTTTAATTACAGGAAGGAAACCTATGTACCTGGAGATGAGTGGACAAGAGGGTATGATGTAGTAGATGAAGCCAGAGAAATAATGGGGAATTGAACATGTAGAATCACCTTGTAGGCCATTTCAGCGAGTTTGTCATTTCAGAAATGAGGAGCCATTGTGTGATACTGGGTAAAGGAGTAACATGATCCATTTACTCTGTCTGAACTATCAAAAGTAGATAGTAGGGACCAAGCATGGAATCAGGGAAGCCTATTTGGAGACACTAATGCAGGGGATAAAAAACAGTGGCCTGGACAATAATGATGATATTATGGTTGTATTAGTCAGCCAGAAGGGGTGCTGATGCAAAGCACCGATATCTGTTGGATTTTATAAAGGGTATTTATATGGGATAAAAGCTTACAGTTGCAAGGCCCTAAAGAGTACAACTCAAGGTTACTTCCTTACCAAACTCTGTTGCCCCTTATTGAAGCAAGATTACAGGTGATATCTGTAAGGTTTCAGCCTTCTTCTTCCCTCTTAAGGCTCCATGGGTCCAGCCTCTTCTGATCTCAGCCTTAGGCTGGCAGAGGGCTTGTCTCTCTTCCCATGGCTTATTTCTTTCCAGGCTCAGCTGCTTTGTTCTCTTCACAAGGTTAGCTGTAAACTGTTAGGCGAATGGCTCATCTCTCTTCCTGGGGCTTCTGCCATGGCTATGGAGCTGTCTCACTTCCTCTGTGTTTCTTCTCTATGTGTCTACTTCTGTGTTTTTGATTGAGTGTCTGTTTGTATAGCCCACCAAGGGGATGGAGACGTATTCTTCCTTTCCTTTAAAAGGACTAAATATTCCCACCCATTGCTATGTAATTTGCCTTTCTGTAAGATAAGTATACATCCCTACCCTGTTGTCATTGGGATTAATGATTTAACTTCCTTTGGCCAAAGAAATGTGAGTAGAAATTACATAACCCACATATAAAACAAAGCTTTTAGAACCAGTTCATGGCTTAGCATTTATCTTTTTCCTCAACCATGAGCATGCTATGTCCCAAATTGAGGCTGCATATTGAAACTAAAAACTGAAATCGAGAAAACATGTGGAGCAGCAGTGAGTAGAATCAAGTAGAGTTACAGCCAATTAACTGTTGTCATGTATAGATAAAAGTAA
The DNA here is from genome assembly GCA_026826555.1 of Tolypeutes matacus. Taxonomy (NCBI): domain Eukaryota; kingdom Metazoa; phylum Chordata; class Mammalia; order Cingulata; family Chlamyphoridae; genus Tolypeutes; species Tolypeutes matacus. Next base: position 4,759,578 of record JAKSZT010038599.1, read on the forward strand.
ACCTTTATCACTACAAAGTGCCAAAATTTCTGGAGCTCTTTGTTATTGCAGAAGACTGGTTAAAAAAGATGAATACAGAAGAGTAAAAGTAAATGATGAATCCATAGAGGGCTGTTCTCTAAATGTCTAGTAAAGAAAACATATCAAGGGAGGGGTAATGACCAGTCATATTAAAGCTACTAAAGTAAAGGAAGGTTATTGGTGCTATCATTGAAATCTTTTGTTTTTTTTTAATGGCATAGTGGGAACAAAACCTAAAATGCAATGAGTTATGAGAGAATAGGAGGGAAGCAGATGTGGCTCAAGCAGTTGAGATCCTGCCTACCACATGGGCTATCCCAGGTTCAGTTCCTGGTGCCTCCTGGAGAAGACTTGCAAGACAGCAAGCTGGAGTGATGGGTAGGCATAGCGAGCTGATGCTACAAGGTAGCACAACAAAGAGACACAAAGAGGACAGACAATGGGAAACACAATAAACCTGGGACTGAAGTGGCTCAAGCAATGGAGTGTCTCTCTCCCACATGGGGGGGGTCCCAGGTTCGGTTCCCAGTGCCTCCTAAAGAGTATGAGCAGACACAGAGAGCACAAACAAATGGACACAGAGAATAGACAACAAGCACAAACAATGAGAGGGGAGAATAAATAAAATAAATCTTAAAAAAAAATAAAATTAAGGCCATTGAAATAAAAAAAGAGAGAGAGAGAGAATAGGAAAAGGGGGATTTGAAAATGTATAAAATATTTTTAAGATACTGAAAGAGAAGTAAATAAATATGTCTTGCCGGGAAATTGGGGCAAGAAAAAAGGAGATGAATATATATGGCTTAGTTTAGTAGAGAGTGATGTGAATATTGCTAAAGAAAAGTCCTTGAATAAGTGAAGAGTTATGGGCTCTAATGCTTAAAGAAATGGTTGGGTTTTAGATAGAATTATGGATAACTACGCACAAAGAATGTGTTTGTAGGTAATTGTGCAGGTAAGTGCATAGACATGATGATAGGAGTCTATGGTATTGCTTTCATTTCTCCCAGGGAAGTATAAGGTAAGGGCATCAGGTGAGAATGAGAGTATGAAAGGATGTATTGTACTACTGACTAGAGAAGAACAGGTGTGAGATAGTGAGTCTAGATAGTGGGATAGTAAATGAATTAGTGAAGTATATTTTGAGAACTAGGAAGCATTAAGAAAACAGACATATTGAATGAGACTCAGTTTGTGAGGTTGTGTGTTTCCACTCCAGCAGCCATGTGAGCTACATGAGAGCAAACACAAAATAGGTAGAGATTAGAATTCAACCAGGGATTTGATTTGACCAAGTGTGTAGCAAAAGAATAGGGAAAAAGAATCTTGGTGAGGGCTTAAGCAAGAGAGAAATTGTACTAATCAGTTATAGATAACGGAGGCAGGAGAGAGTGATTTGGGAGAAATCCCACCCGTACCTCAGCTCTATATCTATACCTATCTCTCTACATTCTCTAAATCTTTCTCTGTATCTATCCCTATGTCTATATCTATCCCAGGAGTAGAGAATACAAAGGGAAGGGAACAAAGTAGGACACTATAGTAGGACATTCAAAAACTCTGTTTTTACCACAATGGTTGAGTCAAGTGATAGTGAGAGGCAGGGCAGAAAAGCAACAGCGAATAAAGGAATCCCCTTATAGGTTTGAGACATCTGAGAGACGAGAGTAAGAATATAAGTTCCGTCTCAGATAGATCCTGGAAAAATATTAATAACTGCCACATTGAAAAAAGGCTTAATGCACACAAGCAGATAGTTCTTAGAGACCTCACAAAATTGTTCCTTACGGTTGTGTAGGAATAGTAAGATGAATTTCGGTACATCTGAGAGATGTTTTACAAATCACCTTGGAAAAAACATCAGCATTGGGAAAGGAATTTAAGTTAATTTATAGAAAAAGAAGTTAAAATTTCTTGTATATGTTAATTTGTAGAATGATATTCATATGTATCACAAAAGCTGTAAAGCACCTTCTAGCTATCAAATTTACAGCACAGATACTCAATAATGATTTGTATCTATGCAGGAAGAAGATGGCTTGGAAGAGAATGTGGCAATGATAATTAAACCTAATATTGTAATGTACTTTAGAAATTTTAAATAATATAAATATATATTTTCTTATTTATCTCTCTCATAAATACTGTATGGTAGGAAGGGTAAGTATTAATTTTCCTATTTTACATATAGCTACAGCAATTATACAATACAGTATTGTTTTTCCCATATCACCAATCATAACTGCTTAGTGGAAAGCAGTTGGAGGGAATGACCTTTTCATTTGAAAAATAAAAAAAGGAAGAAAGAAAGAGAGGAGAGAATGAGGAGGGAAAGAAGAAGGAAGGAAAGAAGGAAGGAAGGAAAAGAGTGAGGAAAGAAGGGAGAGAGAAAGAGAGAAACAGAAAGAGACAGAAAGAAGAAAGAAAGAGAAAGAAGAAAGAGAAAGAAAGAGAGAGAAGGAAGGGAGGGAGGGAGGAAGGAAAGAGAGAGTGAGAGAAAGAAAGAAAGAAAGAAAGAAAGAAAGAGAAAGAAAGAGAGAGAGAAAGAGAAAAGCTGAAGTAAAGAGAAAAAGAAATTTCGAACAACCAGCTCTACACCATAAGGAAAAACATTTCTGATGGAACAGAATCTTCCTCACAGAACCACATCAAGGAAAGATTATTTGTCTTTTTGACAGGGATGTTGTAACAAAAAATGTCACATTTTTTTGATGTTGAACTGAATGACATTTAAAGTCACTTCTGATTTTATTATCTAGATTTTATTTATTGTAGAAAATAGTACATGGGGGTTAAGTTTGTAATGACTATTTTCTTACCTAAAATGCAGACTTACAAAATGCCATTACCCTCGTTGAATTGACTAAGAGCTAAAATTAACTCTAAACTCAGAAGTTAGGAAGTCAGAAAAATAGTGAATCATATTTAACCCATTCTTCTAATTCAAACTCCACTTCTACTCAATGGCTTCTCATTTCATTCTTTCTGATAGCTTTTAAATCATGCCAATGCTCTCTAGTCTTCTGACTTCTATGAATCTCATAGAAGTGGATTTTCAGGGATAATTGTAAGAGCATTTGAATTACTCTCTCCTTTAATCTAATCTAATATTCCTATGAATGTTTTTTTCAACACTAAAGAATAATGTTTTAAAATGAAAATTTGGTCATGTCTCTCTTAAAAAGTCAATAAAATCTCATTACTTTTAGGATAATGTCCCAAATCTCAGTGCTTTCATGACCTGAATTTACCTTATTAACACTCTGACTTTATATTTTGTCACATTTTCATAAGTACTCAATATTTTACCCACATCATCGTATTAGTTGACCCCTGATTATGACATACTTTTCTTTCTTTTAACCAGGTTATTTCATCTGTCCCCATCACTGGCTTATCCCTCCCCTTATGTAATCTTTGTCTTGGAAAACTCTAATTAAGCCCAAGAAGGTGCTAAAAGCTTACTAGTTCATATGGCTTCTTCCACTATACCAATCCAACTATTTATTCAATGACATAGAAAAATAAAATTTTAATTACCAAAGTACCTGCTGGATTTAGTCAAGGAAACCTGCACTAATATTATCAACACTGCTGATTAGAGGAAGTATCTTTTATGGGACTCAGTTAGAGACATTTCCACCTTCAATTTTTAACAGATGTAAACTTTTGTTAAAGAAAAATGGGCTCAAACTCAATTCCCAATTAGGACATTACTGGACCAATATACTGGACTTATCTTGACTAACTCTATGCTATTATATGTGAAATTTTTTAGGAAAAGAAGCATTAAGTGTTTCCTTTGGTTAGGGAAATGGAATTTCAATGACAATACTTTCAGTACATTTGAATTTAATGAAAACATATTCATTAATGTTGATTGCTATTACTTAAATAGCCTACATCATTTTCCTGTAACAGAATCAAATGGATAATTTCAATCCAAAAATAGTGTACAACACTGATCTGAGGCTAGAAATATTGCTCAATCAATTTCTTCCTATGCTTTGAAAAGTCAGTGACCTCTACCATTTCTATGCTATTCTTTCTAAATCAGATAAAAAGAATGGATTTTTTCTTCTAATGTGTGAAGCAAATGAGAGAATGAAGATTTAGACATAGATTTTTCTGTACTGATATAAACTTATGATTAAATGGACAGCACTTCCAAATGAGTCTATTGCCTGTAGCAGTTGCAGCCAAAATTGTCCCATAGCAACAGTACAGTTAACATTTGGTGATAACTTTATATTATTAAGATGTATTTGTGAGATTTATCTTTTAATACCTATTATTTAAGAATATGTGCTGTAATGTGCCTATTTCCTCTTAGATATGTTCCTAACAACCCTTCTCCCTGCTTTGCTTAATAATGTAGGAACAACTTAGTACTCTGGCCAACAGGAGACAGGAAGAAGAAGGCATGGCTAGTGTAGGGGAGAAGCAAGGTTATTTCTATCCTTTCTTTATCTGCTTCCAGTGGCCTCACCGGCATCAGCTATTTCTTCTCCATGATTCTAGGCCCCATCAAATCGTCATTCCCTCTGTAGTAACTGTCCCTATTAAGTTAGCTTCCATTAAGGTCTCTAATCACATTACTTTTTTTATGTGTCCCTCCAGTCCTAGAAATGAAAGTGTCTCCCATTGTTTCTAATCTCTTCCTCACCTCCCCATTCATTTTATTTGGTCTTCAATCACCCATATAACCAATTCCCTGCATTATATATTTTTTTCTGATTGAAAAAATCTAAAGTGGTTTAGGTTTCCCTGCATACAAATAGATTGTATATTTTGCAAACATAGAAAAATTGCAATGGTACAGTGAAAAAACCTAGAGAAATTCTCAGGTGACTTTTTCTGCTCGTGAAAGTGCAACTCTTTGCTAAAACAGTATTCCTAACTCAAAATTCCAAGGAAAAAAGTCCCATGTTCTTTGAAATTAAAAATTTTCATGTTGCATGTTATATATTATATGGTAAGAAATCTACCCAAAATATCATTACTATTACTCTGGATGGCATCTGAGTATTTCCTTTTTTTTTTTTTTTTTTTTTTTTTTAAGGCTTTTATCAACAACATTCTAAGGCCAATTAATATCCTCAACTAATACATTTCTAGTACCTTCTGTACACTTCATAAGCACCATTGTATGTAACCAGTATCCAAAAACATATAAGGCACAATCTTTGCCCTCAAAAATATAGTGGGAGAGAAAGACACTAGAACATATAACAAAAAAAAAAAAATGAGACTATTGGATGAAATGGGGATACATATATTGCAATATGGGATCATAAAAGACAAGACTTAAAGCCAGCCAGATGGTATTTATGGAAGGCTTCATGAAGTAGTTAGAAATTAATTTTAAATATAATTCTGTAATCAATATCCATAACCTAAATTTCTGTATTTGTGACTTTCTTAGATTACATTCCTTATGATTGGATATAATTCCATGGAACCTTGTAATGGTTTAGGCATCTGTTTACTTTATTTACAACCAGAGACACAAGCACAGAGCCTCATTAGCAAATTGTCTTGTACAGCCAATAAACTGATACTAATTCTTATACTTTCTTCTTCTTTTAAAATTTTTCAGTGTCTGTTTTGAAAATCATCCTTTCTCATCAACAAATTTAAACATAAACTGAAATATTTTTTGTAATGCTGTTGACTTTTCTTATAATTATAGCTTCAGTGGTGGTTGTCCACTGAAGACCAATTTCCATGAAGCTCTTTCAAGTAAAGATTTTTTTTTTTTTTTTGCTTCTATTTTGGTTTTGTTTTTATTTTTCTGCTGGAATTCCTGTACCTCAGGACATTAGATTTTGTAGATGCTTTTTTGGTCTTTTTGGTTGCTTTTCTCTTGCCACTTCTCTCTGTCAATTTTCACCCATCTTCATTATCATCTATTTCTTTGCTTCTTCTATATCATTTCTATCATTGTACATATATGCTGCAGAATTTTCCAGTTTAGAAGGTTCCTTTTGAATTCAATAATTGCTGCCTTAAAACCAATAATTGTGGGGATTTAAATGATGAGACATCTTTTCTCAAAAATTGAGAAAACTGTATTTCCCTAAGTTTACCCCTCCAAATCTCTTATCTGTTTCATAACAAAATGTTGTGAAAGAGTTGTTCAGAATTGGTTGTTTCCATTTTTAACCTTAACATTTCTTCCCCCAGATTTTGTTCCCACGTTTCCATTGAAATTCTACTTTTCACTATTGACCCCGATCTCTACCTTTCTTAACATAAGGATCAGCTACATTTTCATATTGTATTTAAACTCTCAGGTATATATGGGAAAATTGATGCCTTTCTCCTTATTTTTTCTTCTTTTACCCTATACTTGGGTTTTTCTACCTCACTAGCAACTCCTTTTCTTTCTCTTTTGTTTGCTCCTCTCTCTCTCTTTCTTTTTCTCTGAACCTTTAAATTTGGTTGTATTTTGTGTTTCATTTTCTTACTTTTATCTGTTTGTTCTCTTGAGAACATTGACCCATGTTCTTAGACTTAAAAACAACTTATAATGCGATTCTAAATCTTCAATGTTGTTTGACTTCTCTACAAAATACCAGATTTGCATATTCATTTTCCCACTAAATATCTCATCTTGGATGTTTAACAGCAAATAAAACTTAACATGGCCCCAAAAGGAGTATTGATTATTTACCAAAATCTAGTCCTCCCCAAATTTCCTTGTCTTTGGAAATTCTACCATGATATTTTTAGTTTCTCAAGCTAAGACTGTATGTATTTCCTTGGCTAACTCTTTCTCTTACCCTCCCACCAATCCCTTAGCAATTTGTTTTGTTCTAAATCTACAATATATCTGGAATTGATCCAATAAAATCTGTTGCTTTTATTACCACTGTCGAGTCAGCCATCATCATCTGTCACCAGGAATATATGCACTATGCTTTTCATTTTGATCTCTTATAATTCACATTCCACAATACATCCAGAGTGATCTTTTAAAAACAAATGTTACCTCTGTATTCTATAATTAACCCTCTCCACATAGTGACTTACCTTAGCTGTCTGAATCAATTCTAAATCTCATAATATATTTATAGGTTAAGCTCTGTATCTCTCTCCAGCTTCAACTTTAACTACACTCTATCAAGTCACACTTATTTGTTTTTAATTCGCCAAGGTCCTTCCTATCTCAAGATATTTGTTCAAGCTCTTCCTACTGTCTGAAATACTCTTTTTCCATTTCTCTTGGCTTACCTTCCTCTCCTACAGGGTCAGAATAATCCAATACTTCTTTGTGTAAGTCCTAAGGAAACTCTCTTAAATCCTCCAAAGTAGATTAAGGCCTTTTTCTAAATGTTCTCAGCACTGAGCACTTCTCATTATAACTCTCATCACAGTTATCATTATGAATACATATTACACATTTTATAAACACTAAGTGCAGAAATATATTCATATATTTATTTTTTATCTTTCCCTTTTGACTATATGTTAGATGAAAGCAAATAACATTTGCAACCTATGTGCAGTTTTTTTCCCCAGATTCCAGTGTAGACTTATATATTTGTACTGAATAAACATTTGTTGAATAAATGAATAAGGAGGTGAAATAAAGTTTGTTTCCATAAATATTGATTGAAGCTATAAATTAATGTAGCTGCTAATAGATATATGAAGTTGCCAAGATAATATTAAAGAAGAGAAAAATATAGCAAAAGAATTTGCAATGATTCAAAAAGTCATGAGTTTGAAGACTTTAATGATATGATCAACTTGGTTTAGCTTACAATAAAGCAAAGACTCTAATTTTTTTAACTTTTTTAACTATTATCTATTGAGTCAATAATTAATAAATAAAAATTACTTATTAAAGAGGGAGAAAAGCTAAGCCTTTTTGGCAGCCTTAGCATTATCCCAATTTATTTCCAGTGGTTTGATAGTAATAAAGAAATGATGCTCAGTATTAAAGATTTCTAGAAGAGAGGTAGAGTGGTAAAATGAAAAACACATATCATTTTTTGTCAATGTGCCTCTGAATTCATACTTGGATTTTGGGCATTCTTGTAGGTTTTTCAAGCTAAAGTATAAATATACCCTACGTTCAACTCAGGTTGGGAGTGAAACTTTTGTGTTTGGTTTGCCCCCCAATGTTTAGTAGTTGCTTTTGGTACCTGAGATCTGGAGCAGAAATAAAACCTAAAGGCTTCAAAGTCTTTCTAAGGATCTATTTAATATTTATCTCTAACATGTATGGCTACCTGCTGCAGTTGCAAACTGCTTCAGCAAGGAAAAACACACATACAGACCATATGAAATTCTCTTTTTCAAAAGTAAGTCTTTCATGGTAGCTATTGGTCAGAAAGAGACTCCTAAAGAGATGTAAACCCTCTCCAATCCAAGTATTAGTTCACCGACAGAAGTACAACTCGCACAGCACTGGATCAAACAATGTTTTATTCATGCAGAGAAGAGACCGAGGAAAGTCAACTTCACTACTGGGTGTGAGTTCCCCATAGTCAGAGAATCTCAATGTTCTCGTGGGTGTGTTATTGTATGTGTGAGTCCCTTAGTGGAGGAAACCAGCTTTTTCCTCACCAGGGGCAGATATACCATATACCAAACCATATGCCATAAAACATGCTCACCTTAATCAGTCTTTCTCCAGTGAATATCCATATGTGCTCAGGACACTAGGGGAAGGAATGTACCTACAGTCCCCTTATCTAATAGATATTGTGATTTATGTCACCAAACCAGCACATCTGTTCCTGAGCACAGGAGGTACTTGTGGATCCCAGGGAAAGGTGGCAGGCTGTACTAGGACTATCCTTTACCAGAATAGCTATATACATCTCACAAGATATTGAGCAAACAGTAAGAAAGGATATTCACAAAAGTTACTGCTAAAAATAGTAATTGCATCTAATAACCAAGGAGAATGTACTGTATTTGGAGAAGGCCAGATGGAAGAATGTTGGTCAGAGTAATAATGTTTTTCCAGCTCTTTCAGCATGAAGCTAATGATTGACATTGTTAATATTATTTTAGTAATGTGTTCTGCTATAAAAATAAAAGTAGTATGAAATTTCTGTCCTGAAAAAAAATCAATTTTATTATAAAAATATTTATGTACTAATAACAATATATCTTTGGAAATTAACATTTACGATTTATTGCCTTTGATAGAACAATTGTTCATTAAAAATAAATGTTTTTAGTTTCATCATGTATCAGAAAATGAAGAAACCAGATTAATAAGATGCAATTTGCCTTCAATTAGCTCACAGTCTACAGCAGTCTTCCTTATCATGTGAGCACCTTGCCAACTGACAGTATCAGTTGGAATGCACATTGAAAATGCGGTCCCTGATCTTGATCTTATAAATTTTTATTTAGTAAATCTTCTATGGCCCCTCCAAAAATGTATTTTTAATAAGAATACCAAATGACTCACATATTTGAGAACTATCACTGTTCCAGAGCACAGGGTCCCAAAGAGATACAAAATAAAACATGACTCAGTGGATATTGTGTTGCTTTGTCCAGTGTCCTCAGCAGCCTGACACAATTCCCTTGCCAAAGGAAATATCAGCTTGTTAATGAATTATAACTCCACCCACTTGAATCGCCCTCATCCTTAAGGAGATGTCTCAGTCAAGGTTATTTCCTCTCTAAGGGGCACCCTGTGCTCAATGTCTGGATGGGGAATACTAAGAATTTACCTCCTTGCCTCATCTGGGGACTTTAAAGAAATATCACAGTCACAGAATTTCCTGTGGGATTGCAAGAGTTTTGTTGGATAGCTTCTCCCACAGTCCAATGTTTCTTTCCTCCATTCCTTAAAGGTCTGTCTCCTGAGTCCTTCCCCAATAAACCAACCATGTGCATGTCTTTATTTCAGTGTGTTTTCAGGTATCCCAATCAAACAGACACAACAAAAATAACAAATCAGCGCTTACTTGACTTTATATTCTCTTCCAATTAACAGAATAGAATGAATCTGTGAAAGTTTTACGTATATTTACAAATGCATATCAACAAGTTGAAGAATTTAGGCTCAAGGATATTAAGCTTTAGACCTTAAATTAGGTATTTTTCTATCTCTAATCTTATGATCCCAATGTCTTTCTTTTTGCCTCCTTCTCTCCCCTCTTCCTTCCCTTTCTTCCTTCCTTCTTTCCTTCCTTCCTTCCTGTTTCCTTTCTTCCTTTTTTTTCAAAAGCAAATTATTGAACATGAATAACATTTTTCTGTTATGGAAAATGGAGATAGCAGTTATCAAGAGACAAAAATCCCTGCCATTATACTCTATTATAGAGAAAAAGACAAAAATCAAATAAGCAAATAAGATAGAAAATATTTCAAATTTTATTATCTTATCTGGAAGAAAAAGTAAAGCAGAAAAGGGTAATAAAGATTAACAACTTGGGTGGTTATATTTTGAATAGAATGGCAATTGGCCACATAGATAAAGGGACATGTGAACAGAATCTTGAAGAAAGTAAAGGTGAAGAGCCACACAGTGACAAGTTGGGGAAGATAATTCTGGGAATAGGAAACTGCAGTGCAAAGACTGTGCAGGAATGCTCTTAGTGTATCTGAGGAAAAGCAAGGACTTTAGTGTTATAGAAGCAGAAAGACTGAAAGGGATAATGATTTAAGATGAGCTCAGAGAGATAGGCAGGGGATGGAATGCATATCATTAAGATTTGTAGGCCATTGCATGGGCTCCAAGTTTTACTTTGAGTGAGATAATATACCACTGGAAGGTTCTAAGCAGAAAGATGATGTAATCTAACTCATGTTTTGAAAGGATGATCTGACTCCAATAGTAAGAATATAATGTTTTTTGCTTTTTTCCTTAAATACAGATATAAATGAGAAAAAACAAAAAACAAAAAACAATTATCTTCTATATTTTCATGAATATCCAGTAAACCTTAAAAATTTATTTCTGGAAAATGAATTTTGAATCTTACATTTCACAACTTAAGTTGCACTTAAATTCTCTCAGTGTGTTAGAATGTAGAAAGTCACAAGGGATAAACATTCTCACCCTAACAATCAAATCTAGACAGATAAGCTACAAATTCAAGGTTTTTCAAAACCCATTCAGAAAGTGAGGTTACAAAGAAACCATGTGAAGTAAATTCTGTAATAGGATGGGTTCTTACTAGGAAACACAGTCATGGCTTCTCTTCATGCCTGACGGAATGGACACAATCCGCCACAGATCGAGCACAGACTCCTTTAAAGAATAAGCCTTCTAGAAAACTGGCTGCCCACTAGAGCAAAATTTAAACCTTGTTCCTGAATTGAATTAAGAGCTATCATTAAAGATAGCTCTTATCATCAAATAAGATGAGAAAATTTCATGGAAGAACTTAGAATTCTTTTTGGTGCATATGATCCAGTACTACCTGACTTATATCTTCTTGTATACGTATTGGTCAAAACCTGTGATTCTAAATCCTGGATGGCAAAAGCTAGTTGGACTGAACCAGAAAGGATACTAAAGATTCCTCTTTCCACAATAAATCTAAAAGTCAAATAAGCCTGAGAAATAGGGTAAACACATCAGGGCAAAGAAATTATTAAAAGTCTCCTAGACCAATTATGAGGGGAAGGCTTTAGGGATGGCTTTAGCCCACATATTAAATAAATAACCTCAATTTGTCTCATCACCCAAGAACAAAATTTTCTGAAAAAAAAAAAAAAACAATGGAGCAAGGAGAGAAAGCAACTCTCTTTTATAAATGAGAGTTTTGTATTTCTGTGTTTCTGTGTTTTTACGTCTGTCTGTTAAGAAGCAATGGGGTTGTTGCCCAATAGGTACAGAAGTCAATGCTGTGACACCAGGATTTTGAGAAAAGAAAAATCTTTATTGCAAGATCTACCAGCAAGAAGACAGGAGGTAAAAACTCAAATCTGTCTCCTTGATTGTGGTTTAACATAGCGATTTTATAGGCTAGCAGGTGTTGGGGAGGACTGACTGCACTGGCTAGGGCCAGTGAGCATGGACAGAAACACAACCTGCTAGTTCATATACGGCATGATGTAAAAATGACATCTAAGACATTTTCCATGGGGCAGAGGTGGGAAGGTTGGAGGAAAGGTTACTTTAGGTTATACTTAGCAGCAAGTGGGGAATTTTTACAGGCCAGTTTGGACTGTTTTTTCCCATATGAGGTAGTTTGTGGCAAGAGGAGAAAAAGGGAAGTTAAAGCAGTTTGTGAAAAGGGTGGAAAAAAGGAGGAAAAATGTTTCCTCAGTTTTATACTTATGGCTGAAAATTTTTTAATTGAATCTGTAAGCTCTCTGTGTCTGTCTGATGTAGATTTTCCACCTCCAGATGGTAATACCAAATTAACAAATAAAAATTCTTAAAAGAGCTCTATTCAGATTGCTTAAAGATACATAACTGCTTATATATAAATCAAGACACCTAAAGTCCCAGAAATTAAGGGAACTGATTATTAATACTTCCAATGTAAAAAGAGTATTCATTGAATTTAATCCAATGAGTTTTAAAAAATTCATGCCCATATAATCTAGGTAAACCTTTGACAAGCAGGAATAGTTTAATATTGTTGGTTAAATAAAAACAGTTATGTCTTCTGAGTTATCAATGTTAAGTACAATTCAAGCACACAATTTTATAAAGGTTTACTGATAAAATAAGCTAGTATTAGAGCTTAGAGATCTTTAAGGTGATTAAAAATGTAAATTTGTGTTCAACAAAATTAAATTATTACTTTTACAAACTTTCTTTTAAGAATAATTGTGCTTTGCAGGATGTTTGCTTGAACACAATTTCAAAGATATTTTTGGTAATTTAAGATATGCAGATATGTAAAATATGCAGGATGTTCTTTGTTAAGTAAAAGGAGTGTAGTTTTGTCCTAAAGTAAAATTACTATCTTCACAGAATGAGAATCAATAATGTGGAGGACAAAACCAAAATGGACATAGAAAGCTATAAAAGGTTTCTGGAAATAAATTTTATTTGCTGTGGTCAATGCTAAGATGTGAGAAGCTTATTTAAAAGAATTTTTAAAAAGATTTCATATCAAACAGTAAATTCATGCAGAAGTAGAATTTCTTTTTTTCTCTGTTAAAATAAGTAAATATTCTTGGATTATTGGTGTGTTCTTATAAATGATTTTCTTAATCATCTGAGTAATCTGCCTAGAAGACAAAGATTCCATGTCGTATAAGAATAATATCTTCATTGATATTCATATTGACCTTACTATCTTTTATAGTTTTAGAATACAAGTTTCTCACTTTTAAGAAAATTGTCTTTTTTTTTCTTTACTATCAATTTACCTCCTATATTTATTATTGAAATCATTTTTACTTTGTTTCAATAGGGAACCAGATATTGTTTCACTTTGACCCATTATCCTATTTACATAATATTCAAACCTGATAACATTTTGACATATTGCCTTCCTAAAATCAAACCCTGAAGAATATCTTTCTAATTTCAAACTGTCTTTGTAATTTCCCAGAGGGATCCTGGAAAATCACAAAGGATTTATTCTGTCACATTGTAAAAAAGACAGGTTCATTTTACATATTATAATTTGCATGGGAAATGTTGCCAAATTAAAAGGAATTTTCTAAACTTTCTTGATTAAATTTTCATGGGTAAAATGTTTTCATATAATATTTAGAAATTACATAAAACTCAGAGATTTGACAATGTTCTCACTGTCCATGGTATGTCTTGAAATTGATCTGCATATCAGAAAACAATATAGTGTTATTCATCATTTTAGTAATTCCTAAAAAATCACATGATACAAAACTAGTAAATTACCAAACATCCTTGTTAGTTACATTGTCTTACTCTGATGCTTCTCTGAAAATGCTTGCAGTTAGCTACAGTTCAGCGCTTCATCTTCAAAAACAATAACAAAAAAAAGTTACTTTAAATGAGAAACAAGGTAAATATATAAAGTATTTTCTGTCAATTAGCATAACTCTGGTAAAATTGTAGAGGTAGGGCAAGGTAAAAAATGTTGACTTTTGGACATCTTCAAATGTACTTTATAGACTTTCTATGGGATATGAAGACATTCTTGTTATATGTTTATTTTCTGGATGATTAGAGGCTTTTCCTTGTCAGAAGACTACTGCCCTCACAGTAGCTAAAACAAACAAACAAACAATCTTGACTCAGGTTTTCCCCAACTGAGGAATTCTTACTATTCTTTCCAGTGACAGCGTCTCCCAATTTACAGGAACTGTAATCAAGGAACTTTGCAAGCTCTCACCCATCAACTAAAAGCTTCACTGTCCCTACCATCCTCAATTGTCAGGAAGATAGAATGAACAAATGGTATCTTAAAATTTAAATTATCTAAATTATTTCAATTCCCTCTTTCTCAACCTTGTCTAAAGGTTCTTCTTAACCTTGATGGCCCTAAGATCTAGATCATCTGGAAACACCAGCTAACCCCCTATAAAATCATAATAAGAAGACCCATGAGGCTTATTAACTACCCTACTTTACTAGACTCCAAACTGTTACTGTTTGAAATTATAATCATTGTAAAGGACTAATCACATATATCCAGTTACAGAGGCCTAGGCTGTCTTATCTGAGATTCCTCTACAGCACACTCTCCATGACCTTCAACCCTGAGACTTGATATAGTGGAAGATCAAGACATGCCTGAATTTCCTTATTTCACTCTCTTTTCTTCCTTTTCACAATCTAAATGTTCCCTTATTCATATTATACCATGTACAATGCCCAATCTCCATCTCCAATGCTAGTCTACCTTCACCATGATTTCTTTTATCTCCTCTTTATTTCTGCCCTATGAATGCCTACCTTGAACACAATTCCTTGTCTGTCTAGCATTCCAAGGTTTTAATAATAGGAGAACTTATACTACTAAGGTCAAATTTCTGGTTGGCTGAAGGGTTAGGCAAAGGAAATTATTGGCTAAATGGGAATGATTCTCTTTTTGGCATTTACACCTAACTATCTCTACACACCAACTTCACATTCATTAAAGGAAATAGATGTCCTTATTAAGTTCTTTAAGGCATTATTTTGTATTTGGACACAAGACATACAAAGTATTATGTGTAAATAGGGTGAAGTCCTGTTATAGAGCTTCTGCGATTCCCCAAACGGCTATTTATTGAAAGCTTCCAACAGGGAAAATTAGAAGCATAAGGGCTTTATGAACTCTTCTCGTGAAATAAAAACTCATGAAGAGACTATTGCCAGAAAAGAGCCAACTCTAAATGAATCATGGAAAAACACATAGCCCAGGCTAAACTCATGGGGTGTTCTATTCTTGGTATTGTTTCCCTTATTATTGGAGAGTGTACTTCTTGTGTAGGAATATACTCTATATGATTACAGTTGGTACTAGAAAAGGTAACTTTAATGTTAGAGTCTTCCAGCTATGGCAGGCCATCCACTGACTAGCTGTTAAAGTTATAAAACTTCACAAAATGAGTCTACAAAATTGACTAGTATTAGACTACATCTGGCTTCCCAAGGAGGTATATATGCACTAGTGAAGGCCCAGTGTGTGCATTTGTTAATGACAGTCAAGAGTAGATTTACTAAGAGGTATTCTCAACAGAAGCCTATGTTAGAGAAGTAGCCAAATCAATTTACACACTTCCTAAATCTCATTGATCTGAGTCTCTTTTTGTTTGGCTTTGAGGGTCACGGGGCCCTTGGTTCAAAGATGTACTAATAAGGTACTTGCTGATTTCTTAATCATATTCAATGATACCTCTTAGTCATTGTCAGATCTCTCTACTCTTAAGTTCTAGTATAAAGAAACTAACTTGACAAATGATACAAGTCAAGACACAAAAGCAGAGAGAATGGGATGATGGAAATATTGAACTTCAGCTAACCTGTAAAATCAGCATTGAAACATGAAAGACTTTTAGTGGTGAATGAGAAACTAACAAACTCATAACAGATGGAATGACCGAAAGAGGCAAAATTGATAAAAACCATAAAGTGAAAATAAGAATTAAAAAAAAAAAAATGCCCCTGGAGTTTACTCTTTATCTTTTGAAATTTAAAATCCCCACCAAGGCAGCTGACCCAGATAGCCAATCAAATCCCTAGTTCATTTCCTTTGACCCAATACAAAATAAAGCCCACTAGCCATAAAACTGTCCCATAAGATGGACAAGTCCCAGTCCAATCAATAAGGGTCAAACTAATTTCTTTTCTATGTCTATAAAAATCATTTGTCATCCCTGGAAACCTGAAGCTACTTGCATCTTGGGTTGTTTTGTTGCAGCAACATTATGTTGTCCCAAATAAAATGCTGTAGTCTGCAAATTTGACTCCAATTTGCCCATCACAGTTCACTGCCCGTCCCCAACCACAATAAAATCTAGACACAAGAAGGGACATGCCCTTGTATGGGTGCAAATATTACTTACCTCAGTCTTTACTGTTCTTTGATGCAAAACACACAGCATGCAATCAAAATTAACAGGAAAAGTAAGAAGAGAGCAGATATAACACATGCACAAGAAATAAGATAGACACTAGAAGTGAATACAGAGATGGCTCAAATTTTAGAATTATCAGGCAAGAACTTTAAAATAACACTTATATAAATACTAAAGTATCTGGTAGAAAAGGTTTTCAATGTGTAAAGAGAAATGTGTGAAGAGATGGATTCTTTTATAAGGGTTCTGGAGACTGCACATATATACATTACAATTTATGGAATTTAATAAAATTTATCAGAATTGAAGATTCAGCAGACAGAATTTGGTAAAGGACCAGTGAACTTAAAAAAATGCCAATAATTTTATTCAGATTGGGCCCTGACCTGATCAAAATGGCAGAATGAGAAGCTCCAGGGCTCCATCACCCAACAGAAGCTTTGAACAACCAGTAAGAACTGGCAATTACATCTTTCTCAAACTCCAGAAACCAGTTAAAGAACTGCAATAAGAAGGTGAGTGCCAACTCAAGAAATGGGTTAGTTTAGTTAAAAGTGGTAGGCCTTCCTGAGGTCACTGGCTAGCCCTCCCTACCCCTCACTGGCTCAGCAGAGAGCCAGCCAATGATCCAAGTGTTTGCATTCCTGATACCAGTTCTGGAGGAAGCAGAGTAATGCTTTTGCACATACTGGAGCATGTGTGTGTGGCCCACTTTGTCTGAGAGCTGCCTGAGAGATTTGCTATCCCAGACCTAGCCTTGCATATTGAAAGCAGCTCTCTGAACTTAATTACAGAATGTTGTGGGAGAATAGTCAAGCCATGTTGCCTGGAGCAAGAGATTGCTGGCTGTATGACAGACAGTGCCAGTGCCCAGGGCTATTAGGAAACTGTTTCATAGGGAAAAGGGAACATTCAGAACTGTGTAAATTGGGGAATTCTTAGAGTTACCTGAATATGACCAAAACAAGATGCATACACTAAAAGGATTAGGGAGGCACCTATAGTTAGGCCTGAAATTTCTCTAAACTCATTGTTTGGATAAATCCTGTAGGAGGACTTTTGCATAGGTCAATCTGCAAAGACTTGAAAAGGTGTTTTTCTTTTTTTACCTCTTCTTTTTGTTGTTAGCTTCTGGCATTCAAGGAAAGCTCAGTCATAACACTAACATATAACAGATGCTTCAGAGTCTAAAGCCCATCAATAACACATTAAAATATTAAAATGCCCTAGATTCAAAAATGCCTACAAAACATACAAGAAAATTATCACCCAGGAAAAAGACAAGATTAAAGAATTAGATACCATCAATGAGGAGGACCAGACCTGATACACACCAAATATTTTAAAAAATAGTAGTAAAAATGTTCAGAGTTAAAGCCAAACATGTTCAAAGAACTAAAGGAAATCAGGTAAACAATTGATGAACACAAAAAGAATATCAATAGAGTGGTGGAAAGTATGAAAAGGAAGCAAATAGAGTCAAAGACCACAGTAACAAATTAAAAATCTCCTAGAGTAGTTCAACAACACAATAGAGTTGGCAGAATAACGAATCATTGAACTTGACAATAAGAAAATTGAGCTCATTCAGTCTGAGATGCAGAAAAAAGAAAGATGAATATAGTCTGTGGGACACCATCAAGAATTCCAATATATGCATTGTGGGAGCCCCAATAGAAGAAGAAAGACAGAAAAAGCAGGGATAATATTCAAAGAAATAATGGCTGGAAACTTCTCTAATTTAATGAAAGACAGAAACGTACATATCCAAGATATTTAATTCTCTCCAAACAGGATAAACCCAAATAGACCCACACCACTACATATTATAATCAAACTGTTGAATGTGAAAGATACATAGAGAATTCTGAAAGCTGCAAGAGAAAACAAACATATATATACAAGGAATTCTCAATAAGGCTAAGTGCCAAATTCTCATTGGCAATCATGGAGGCAGAAAGCAGTGGTATTACATATTTATAGTGCTGAAGACAGGGTAACAGATGTAGCTCAGTGGTTGAGCAACTGCTTCCCTTGGATGAAGTCCTGGGTTCAACCCCTGGTACTAAAAAAAAAAGTACTGAAGACAAAATTCTGCTAACCAAGATTTCTACATTTGCCTACAAAAAATTCTATATAAAAACTGTATTTCATAAATGTGGGAAATATTAAGGCATTCTCAAATAGACAAAACCTGAGTAGGTTCTTCAACACTAGACCTGCCCTACAGGGATACTAAAGAGAATTCTGCAGGTTGAAAGTAAAGGAACATAGAAAATAGGCTAAAGCAGCATGAAGAAAAGAAGATCTTTGGAGGGAGTAATGACATGGGTAAATACAAGTGATAGCACTATTTTATTTTTTGTTTGTATCTCCACTTTTTACTTGCTAAAGGATCTAAAAGGCAAATGCACAAAATCTAATGATAAATCAGTGGTTTGGGGCTCACAGTGTATAAGCCTGCAGTTTGTGACAAGAACTACAAAAAAGTGGAGGGATGGAAGGTTATAGGAATATAGTTCATGCATAATATTCACAGTCAATTGGTATCTAAACAAACACAATTATTATGGATTTGCAATTTTAACTTTAATCCCCATTGTAAACACAAAGAAAATATCAGGGAATATGCAAGCTCATAAAAACAAAATTATAGTGTAGGTTGCCAGAGGTGGGGGGAAGAGGAATGGGGAATTAATGCATAATGGGTGTAGGGTTTATGTTTGGAGAAATGAGAAAATTTTAGTAATTGGAGGTTGGTGAGGGCACTGCAATGTTGTGAAGGTGATGAATCTCATTGAATGGTATGCTTGGAAGTGGTTGAAATGGGAAAGTTTATGTTGTGTATGTGTTCCCACAATTAAGAAGAAAAAGAAAAATCAACTGAAGACACAATGGCAATTAAATACAGTACATGATCTTGGATAGTATCTAGCAAGGGAGGAGAAAAGACTCAAGCCACTTTATTGGGACATATGAAAAAATTGAATATAGCCTGTAAGCTTTATGTCAATGTTAAATTTCTTAAACTTAATAAATGTACGTAAAGTGGTTACATAAATGTATATCCTTGCTTTTAGGAAATATATATGACAATATTAATTGTTCAAGGAGAATAAATATGCAGTCTACACTCAAGTGTTCATATAAATGGATAGAGAGTTAGAGATAGATAGATAGATAGACAGACAGACAGACAGACAGATAGAATTATACGGCAAATGGAGCAAAAGTTAAACTGGTGGATCTGGTTAACTGGGGATTGGAGGGTTGAAGAGGTATGTTGGAGTCTTCTTTATGCGGTTTGTATTGTTTTTGTAACTGTCCTGTAATTTTTAAGTGTTTTTTTAAAAGTTAAGAATATGTATTTGGATTTGGATTGAAACATCAACTGGAAAACAATGTGCAACTGTAAGAAGGGAAAATAAAATGTCTCTGGGGCTATACCAAATGCTTTAACTGCAAACCAAAAAGATTGTTTGGTAATAGAAAAATAAAATAAAAGAACTGCTAAATTTTTACAAAAAGTGAAAGAAGATATCAACCCAAACTTATAAGAATCTCAACAAACCCCAAACAATATACATAAATAACATTTTTGTAAGCAAATGCACATAGACGCATATATATTTATATATCATTTTGCAAATGTTGGTATGTATTGTGAAAATTTTGATTTTTACCCACAATAAAAATAAATAAATAAATAAAGGTGATTCACATACAAAAAAATAAATAAATAAAAAATACAGAGGACGCCACACCAACACAAATCATTTTAAATTGCTGAAAACTGAAGATAAAATTTATCAGAAGAAAGTGATAACCTATATGTCATGATTAACAGCTGACAGCGCAACAACCAAAAATCAGGACATTAGATGAATTCTTTAAATTATTGAAAGATAAAGAAAAGCAATCTAGAATTGTATATGCAATGACATTATCCTTGAAAATGATGGCAAAATATTGATATTTCAAGAGAAAACAAATAGCAAGATGATCTAGTTTAACCTACCGATATACAAATCACATTAAATATAAATTACCTGGATGCAACAATTGAAAGACAGAGATTCTCAGTTCGGGTAAAAGACCAAGATACATGCTGCTTACAAGAAACACAATTTAAATATAAACACATCAATAGTTTAAATTTAAAAGGATAGGGGAATGGATGTAGCTCAAGTGCTTGAGCACCTGAGTCCCATGTACAAGGTCTTGGTTTCAATTCCTGGTACCTCTAAAAAATTAAATTAAATTAAAAGGATATAAAGATCTGAAGAAAAACCAGAAAGGAGAAGATAAGCCACAACATGGCCAACAGACAACACGGCCAAGAGACAACATGGCCACAAGGCCCAACCGAGGCCTTGACCTTGACGCTGAGGTCCCAGTTGGGACACTTTCTGGGCCAATAGAAAACACCATATATTCCAAACAGACCACACCATTGGCCCCCACCATTAGTGGGGCAACAAATAACAGCTGGGCCCCCTCCCTTTAGCATTAGCAAGGGAAGGAATAATTAATACCTTGAAAGGTAACCACAAAAGCTAAATCTCATTCTCTCTGCCCAGAAGAGCCTGAATCAGATCTTGATGTGTATTTCCATCCTTCTTTCCCATTTCTCAGTAAGCTCTGTTCTTTTCCCCCATTTCCCAATAAATTATTTTTACTGGCCTAAAAAAAAAAATATATATATATATATATATATATAAAGAGATATAGGGTAGTAATATCAGTCAAAAGAATTATATTATCTGATAAAATAGATTTCAAAGCAAAAATATTATCATAAATTAAGTTTATTTCACAATGATGAAGGGATTAATTCATCAAAAGGTGGTAATAATTCTCAACTTTGATGCATTCACTGTCAGAACTTCAAAGTACATAAAGCAACAATAGAGAGAAATGCAAGGAGAAATTCACAATTAGAGATTTCAAAACACATTTATAAATTATTTACAGAACAAGTACAAATGAAATTAATATGATCATAGAAGATTTTAATGACATTATCAGTCAACTAGATCCATAGAATACTCCAAATCAACAGCAACAGAATACACATATTTTCCAAGTGCATAAATATCATTTTACAGTATGGACCACTCTCTGAATATTATAACAGTCTCAATAAATATAAATGTATTCCAGACATACTAAGTATGTTCTCTGACAACAGTGGAATTAAATTAGAAATGAATAGCAGAAATATATCTGAAGATCCATAAATATTTGGAAACTAAATAACACAATTCTAAATATTCCTGATTCAAAGATGAAGTTGAAATAAAATTTAAAATGTAATTGGAACCAAATAAGAATGAAAACATCAGTAGTAGGTTAGCAATCAGAATATGCACTTCCCTGGAAGGAAAGTGTTCTTGGCCACTTACAGGCAAGGGGGATCCTACCATAACTAGCATTTGGTCAGGTAAGTCTCCTCATCCCCATGGGCATGAGACATCCCTCCACTACATAGAGACACTCGTCAACTCGTCAAACTAGGCTGTAGACATACTTTCCATTACCTCAAGCATCACCATCAAAGACCAGTGGGAACACAAGAGGCATCAAATAAACCAAACAGACAAAAACAACCCAGCAAAAGCTCTGAAAATTAAACCATCATTAGAAACACAGCCACAAAAGTAACCAGAAACTCCCTGCTAAACTTAAATAGGATGGTTGACTGCTAAAATGAAAGATTTAAATAGGATACAGAATCATCTAACATAATAGACAAAATGGCCAGGATAGAATTTAAAATCATATATCTTACCAAGAATCACAAGAAGATCACAACTTCAAGATGAACCCAGGATTTGAATCATCTGGCATGCATTTTAAAACAGCCTTCATAAAAATTATTGATTTTTTTCTAAATTTCTTATTAGGAATATCAGCACACCTTTGAAATAGCTGTGCTTTGAAATAGCTAACCAATTATAAATTCTCTTGAAACAAATGAAAAAATAGAAAATGTTAGCAAAGAAATTGAAGTTGTATAAAAGAACCAAAGGGAATTGTGAAAATGAAAATTACAATAATGAAAAGGTTTTTTTTAAGCTTTCTGATGTACTGAAGAGTAGAATGGAGATGACAAAGGATAGAATCAGTGAACTTCTGGACATATCAATAGACTATTTCACCTAATTTGAGAGGAGAGGAAAAAAAATGAAATGAATGAAAAAAATGAATAGAGCCTCAGTATCTTGTGGGAAAATAATAAAATATTCAAAACTTCTAACATATAATTTCCAGAAGGAGAGAAGAAAGAGAATGAGACTGAACGAGTACTCAAAAGGATAATGTCTGAAAATTTCCCAAATTTGTCAAGACACAAACCTACAGAATCAAGGAATCTGATGGATTCACCCAGAGAAATCTTCACCAAGATACATCGTAAACTAATGAAAAAAAAAAAAAGAAAGAAAGAAAAAATTTTAACACTGACAGACAAAAACAAAACAATATGTACATGGGAATGTCAACTCCAATCACATCAGATTTCTCTCTGAAACTATGGAATCCAGAAGGAAATGGCAAGAAATCTTTCAAGTGCTGAAACAAAATTGTCAACCACAAATTCTATACTTGGCAAAAGTTTCCTTCCAGAGTGAAAGTGAAAAATATATTTTCAGAAAAAAGAAAACCTAAACAATTTTTCACTATCAGACCTATCTTTAAGATTAACCAAAGGAAGTTCTTCAAACAAAAAGAATCAATAAAAGAATCTAAGAGCCTCATAAAGGAAGAAGGAAAAATGGAAATAGTAGAAATATGATGTATAAATAGGTTAACCTTTCCTCAAAAGTTTCACGAATAATATTTGATGACCGAAAGAAAATTTATAATACCATCTGATACTCACAAATGTGATATTTAAAAGTGGAGAATGTAAAGGAACATAAATGGAAGTGAGATTCACACACTTCACTAAATGTTAATAATAGACTGTGAAAATTTTCATATGTATATTGTAATGCCCAGAGACATCACTAACAAAGAGCTACATTAAAGAATCTATAAATAAACAAGAGAATGCTATAAAATGTTCACATAACCTATGAGAGATGAGAAAGAGAGAGATAACAACTAGATGAAACAAATAAGAAAACACTAAGATGGCACAATTAAGCAGCAACATAAAAAAGATTACTTAAGCATAAATGATCTAAATATACCAATCAAGATCAAGAGTGACAGACTGAATAAAAAGCATGGTCAAACTCTGTGCTGCTTACATATAACTGACTTCAAATGCAAAATGATAGATAGATTGGAAGTAGTGATACGGGAAAAAAAGATATACCATGAAATATTAATTTTAAAATGTGGCAGGGACAGTAGTCATCTTCAATGATGTAGATGTTAGAGCAAAGAAAAATTACTATTACTACACACAAAGAAGCACATTTCCTAGTAATAAATGGGACAGTACAAGCAAAAAATCAAGAACAACAAAAACATAGTGATATTAAATGTGTACACAATTATCAACAGAACTTTAAAGCCTTTGAAAGAAAACTGATAGAGCTGAAAGGAGAGATAGACAAGTTGACAATTATAGTTGGAGACTGTATCACCTCCCTCTCAGCAACTTACATATGACAAAATGTTGTCAAGGTCTTAGAAGACATGAAAAATACAACCAGTAGAATCTGATATACATAGGGCACGCCACCAAATAAAAATAACAGAAAGACAACAGAAAATTTCTAAAAAGGTGGAAATTAATACGTCAAAACAATCTATATAGCAAAGAGGAATTCTCACAATAAATTAAAAAAATACATGAATTGAATGAAAATGAAAATACAACATATCAAAATATGTGAGATGTAGGTTAAAGAAATGTGGAAAGGGAAATTTACAGCACTAAATATTTACTTTAGATACAAAGAAAAGTATCAAATTGCTTAATATATCTTCCTTCTCCAAGAAACTAGAAAAATAAGAGAAAAATAAACTCCAAGCAGAATGAAGTAAATAAAAGACAAAAACAGACTTCAACAAAATTGAATACAGGAAAATAATAGAGAAAATAAAGAAAACACATAGATAATTCTTTGAAAATAATCTATAAAACTGAAAAATCTCTAGCAAAGCTGGACAGAAATTAAAGTGAAAGAAAACACAAATCACTAATATTAGTAATGAAATGCACTCTAGGGCATTTATTCCAAAAAATGAAAACTTACTTTTACACAAGAAATTGGCAAACCTATTTTCAAAGCAGATTTATTTGTAATAAAATACAAACATTTCCGATGTCCTTCAACTGGCGAATAGTTAAAAAAAAAGGTGTGGCACATACATATAATGGAATACTACTCAGCAATGAAAAGGAACAAAATATTGATGCATTCAACAACTTCCATAAATTCAGGGAATTATGCTGAGTGAAAAAAAGTGAACCCACAATGATTCTATTTATAAGACATATTTTAAATCATAAAATTTAGGTAATGGGAACAGATTAGTGGTTTCCAGGGGTAAGAAAAGAGGGTTAGTGGGTGTAATTATAAAAGAAAAACATGAAGGATCCTTATGGTGATGCAATTGTTGGGTATCATGACTGTGGTTGTAGATATGTATTAATCTACTCACATGATAACATTGTATAGAATTAAATACTTACACAGAGACACATACAGACACAACTGAATACAAAGAAACCTGAGAAAATCTTGATAAGTGGCTGAATCAAAGTCAATTTCTTAATTATGATAATGTACTATAGATTTGTAAACTATTGGGGGGAACTGGGTAAAGGATATCCTGGATCTTTCTGCATTATTTGTTAGAATTGCAAGAAACCTACAATTAAATCAATAAAAATTTAAATTGGAAGTCAATCATATAGAAAACAAAAAAATAATAGGAAAATCAACAAAACCAAAAACTTTTTTTTTGTTATCTGTAAGAATGAGAAGCCTCTAGCCAGATAAATCATGAACAAAAACTACACAATTTGCCAGTATCAAGAATGAGAAATGGGTAACATAATTTACAAATTCTATGTATATTAAAAGCATAGAATGAGTAACTTTAACTTACTTATGAGTAAGTTTATGACATTAAATTGCACAGTCTGGATCAAGTGATCAAATTCTTTGAAAGTTTAAAACTACCAAAGCTCACTCAAAAATAAACTATAATTGAAATGCATGTGAATCCATATGTAAACATATATATGTGTGTTTGTATATTTTTGTGTGTGAAATAAGGCAATAATAGTAAGTATTGATGGAAGAATTTCAAATATTGAAGAAGTCAGAGAGGAAGAATCCATATGAATTTAATTTTCTTTTCAAAGATAGTATAGTTTGTGAAATAAATTTCTGATAACAGAGTAAAAGATTCTGATAATAGATTAAGTGCAATTGTGTCCTCCCTGTGTTAATGATAATAATAGTCATGCCTGCACTCAAAGTTTAATTAGGAAGGCCAATATGTAAGTAAATAAGCACAACTACTATTGATATTTAGGCCTGAAACAAAATAACTTGTTTTTTAATTTTCAGAAAAATACTTTAAAAACTGTTGAAAAACTTTATTAACAGTATTATTACTTGAAATTCAATAATGCATTTTATTTATCATTTTATTTGCATATTACACAAATTATGGCAGTTCATTTTTGACTGGTAAAAATGACATCTCAGAAACTTTGGAGTGTTTTAAGTTTGTGGGATTATCAATTTGAATTTTTTTGGAAAAAAAGAAGGTGACGACTGGATGAGAGAAAGAAAACAGAAAATGGGCTATTACGGGAATTGACAATATATAATGCATGCTTAGGTAGCAAAGGTGTAACTCTAAGGGGAGGGATATCTTTAATATACTTTGGGAGTAAATTTTAAATGGTTTTGTGATGTATTAGATATAGGAGTTTGAGTTAGAAGAAGGTAGAAAAGATGATGCTGGGTCTTCTTGTTTGCATAACTGGATACATGAGAGTTTCATTCTCTGAAAATGAAATGAGGAATATTTTCAGTTATGTAAAAGTGATATCACATCCTTAGAACAAACTTAAAAAGGAAGAAGGGACAAAATCATATCTTGTTTTACTTTGATACAAATTTTTGTCTGATACAAAATATAAAGGGCATTTGTAAAAATGTCAGACACTGATGTTTTGTCTATGTAACACCTGATGCCATTAACAAAATAATAAAATCCTCCTGCCAGATTTGGGTTTGGAAAAATGGCACCTAGAAATTTCCCCAAAAAGAAACTTAAGAATGACAGATAGCACACCTATTTAAAATTTAATGAATAATAATAATATTTTCTGAATATGCAATTAAAACCATTGGCTTCATGAAAAATTTAAAGTGCAAATGAAAAAAGTCTGTAATGTATAGAAAACTAATAAAAGAATAAAATATGTTTAAAAGAAATTTTTCCAAAAAATTTCTGTAAGAAAGTTCTTCAGTGATAATATAATCTTATTAAAATATCTGTTTTCATAAACATGTCGTTAAAACACCAATTAGATAGAAAATGCCATAGTCAAAATGATAGTTCTCATTAATTACAATATATATTCTGGATGCTTTTTATGTGCTAAGGGTTAAACTTATGTTGAACACACAAAATTAATACCACAGTATCTATCCTGCCTCAGTTCACTGTCTGTTGAAGGAACCAAGGAAATATATTGTTATAATCACATATAACTGTTTGATAGCTATCAGGAAGGCTACCATGGGGACATATTAGAGGACAGGATGTTAGAGATCAGTTCTATGATATGGTAGTTCTGATCAGAATCTTACTGTCCTTTACTTACAGGACTCTTCAGGAAACTGAGGATGCTCTAAAATAGTCTTTCCTGTTGTTATGTAAGTCCTGTTTCTAGGCTACTGGGCAAATTCAAAGCTACCAAAAGCTGCACGCTACAGTCTAATAACTGCTATTTTCAGTCAGTTCTAAGTTGCTACTCTGTCAGTTCTAAGTGCACTTCATGTCAACCTTCTTTTAACCCGGTGCTCACCTCTAACCTCATACACATGTCAAATGGTGAAGACTCAATGACAATTGATTTACTGATTATTGTTCTTTTGGTGCAGCTGCAAACTAGGCGTTCTAGTCTTGGGGCACTCAAGTGAGACTTCAAAAAGAAATCCTTTCACTTTATGGCATCAATTTGGTGGAAAATGGGTCATTTCTTATTATTAATAGTTACATGGATGCAAAGCTTTGAATTGTTAAGTAAAGTGAAGATTTTCGGTTACTTGCTGACTGAAAATGAGGCAGCCATTGATTCTGTGTTTTGATGAATTCAATGCGATGACTAAAGACAGGTTTTCTTCAAAAACCCTCAAGAAATTAGGTTTATACTGGAATATAAGAAATTGGGCTTATATTGAACTAGATATACTGGCAGATACTAATGAGAACTTTGGTTACATTAGCATACTTCTTATTTTAAAATATGGCATTATTTATTTTACTGTTAAGCACTATAGAATTATACACTATTAGGTCAAACAAAACAGTTCTGATGGTCATATATTATATGCAGAGTCAGATTTGTTTCTGCCCCATTTCTCTCAAGGGAAAAAAAACATAGATATTAGAGAATGATACAGTTTTTTCAGCTTCTTTTTACTTTTCCTTAATTTGATGTTACCTACAGTTGGTGATGAATTCAAATGCAGTTAAACAAATATTTCATATATAGAAATTAACTAATACCTTATCTGTTAAACAATATGTAGCTTGAAATGTGGCTAGAGAAACAGAGGGACTGTATTTTATAATCTTATTTAAATCAAATTAATTTTAATAAACAATTAATAACTTGAGCTTGATTCTATTATTGGAAAAATTTTAAGTATAGAACAACTTAAGTATATCAGTCTGCTTTTTTAACTGTGCATTTAATGAAACCTAAATGCAGGTCAAATATTTCTAAAGAAAATTTAAGATTCAAATTGAGATGTGTTGTAAGTGTAAAATGCCTGCAAGATTTCCAGACTTAATATGATAAAACTAATATGCTATACCTCAATAATTTTTATTTGGATTATTTATTGAATACAAATAATTTGGATCTATCTATCAGTTAAATAAATATTTTATTAAAATTAATTTCAACTGTTTCTTTTTTTGTTTTTGTTGTGGTGGCTACTAGAAAATTTTACATTTACATATTACTACTGGATGGTGCTGGAACAGAATATAACACAATGGCTGGCCCATAGACAGCACACATTAAAGAAGGTTATATTTTTCTTATTGTTGTTGTTTTGTCTTATAAAAATTATCTTGATTGTTTGTTTGTAGGTATGAAGAGCTTTCGGTAGAGATGTGATATTGGGAACCATGAGGTACAAGTTGACAGCCTTTCTCATATAAGGTAGTCTGAGATAACTTGTAACTTAAGAGATTTTGTTTCTAGAATGTCAAAAGGAGACTTATAAAACTTTACTTGATGATTCTTCTAATTTAAAGAGAAAAAATATAAAGACATATTACATTTCCCCCACCCATCTCTATGTTTTGCCATAACAAGAGCTCTTTTCATGAGCGCAGCTAAATATAGTTGAGACATGCGCAGCCGTGAATTTGTAGTATGCAGGTTGACTTCAGCACTTTTACTGCAATTGTAGTACCTTCACTTTACTGCAATTGTACCTTCACTTTTTACTGTCCCTAGATTCTGTGTAAAAGGGAAAGATTGGCAGGTTTATTTTTCTTTCACCTCTTGTTTTCAAAGCGTGCAATGCTAGAGATAGAAATTTAAAATGAAGAATACATTTCTTCTAATTGTACTATGATTCTATTATTTGTACTTCAAAACAAACAAACAAAAAAACGTATATCCTACTGTGCTATGATGAAACAACCACAAGAAAAATTTAAAGTTATATCCCACTCACACACTTTTTCAATATTTTCAGCAATTAATTTTAAATTACCCAAGCACTCTCATCTTAACTCAAACCTCCAGAATAGCTAGCACTAATTTACTATCATCATCTAACCCAAGTGCTTCAATAAAAATGATTCCATCTGTTTCATTTTACAGATAGTTTCAGTGAAGTATGGAGAGATAAGTATTTTATCTTGGGTTGCAAAGGAAATTAAGAGGACAGATAAGATGAGAACTCAAGGGTCTTGCATTGCTCCCTTATTTCTTAGTTACAAACTATACATGTTTTCTCAATTTCTGATAAATTTTCTAATATAGAAGGAATGGAGTAGGAATGCTAGCTTCAGTTTGGCAAACTGGAGAAAGTGGCTTTAAATAGAGTTAAAAATATCTTAGAAACTCTGATATTAAAATTTATAGTATAAAATGATACCTTTCCAATACAAATTTATTAGAGTACAGGCTCATTTCATGTAGCTCAATCTTCATATATTTCTTTATTTTCTAATCAGAGATGTTGTCGGTTTACAGAATAATCATATATAAAATACGGAATTCCCATATACCACCCTATTATTAACACCTTGCCTTGATGTGGTACATTTGTTATAATTGATTAAAGCACATTTTAAAAATTGTGCTATTAAATATAGTCCATGGTTTAACTTAGGGCTCATTGTTTGTGTTATGCAGTTCCATGGATTTTTAAATATTTTTCTTCTAGTAACATATATTAAATCTAAAATCTACTTTTTAAACTGCATTCAAATATATGTAATTCAATGTTGTCAATTAACAGTCACAATGTTGTGTTACTATCACCAACATCCATGACCTTTTTATAATATTCCATTATCCCAAATAGAAATTCTGTACATTTTAAGCTTTAAAACTCCCTATTCCCTACCCCCATCCCATCCCCTGGTAATCTATATTTTAGATTCTGACTATATGAGTTTGCTTATTATTATTATATCATATCAGTGAGATCATACAATATTTGTTCTTTTGTGTCTGGCTTATTTCCATTTAACAAAATATCTTCAAGCTTCATTCATGTTGTCTCTTATATCAAAAAGTCATTCCTTTCTATGGCTGAATAATATTTCATTGTGTGTATATATCACATTTCATTTTGTTTATCCCAAACATTTCTTTATATGAAGAAACATTGAGCATGTGTATTTAGAAAAATAGCTACAGAAAAAAAAATCAGTTTGGAACTTTGTTGCTAGAAACAAACTCCAAGAGGCTGAAAAATATAATCACAGGATTACAGAAAATACATTTTTTAATCAAGAAAATTAAGGTTTCTCTTCTGATATATGTATATATATAGGAATATTCATTTCTATAATTTTAGCTTCATGCGAAATGCATTTTAAATGGGCTTAGTACATATATATCTCCGAGTATTTACTACTTTCTAGCTAATCTACTGTATCAGCAAATATTAAGATTTCACCTTTTAATGAAATAATGATAATGATTATTAATATTTTAACCTAATAATATCCTTTGAATCAGGAACGATAATAACTTCATTCTACAGGCCTAGAGATGTTAAATAACTTTCCCCAATTTCATACAACATATAAGGGGCTATTCTGAGATTTGAACTCTGGTACAGTTTGATTCTAGAACCTTGAGATTCTCAATTTTAATATAGTTTGACTTTAAATAGTCTCATAAATGAACATTAAAGTGTATATATGCAAAAGAATCATAAGTACACAATATAGGTATACCAATGTAATGGGAAAGAACTATCAAAAATGTAAAACCATAAAATGGATATTAAAATTGTTATAAAATTGCATTTCTTTAGAGACAAATATCATAAACATGCCCAATAATCATAAAGAATTATAAAGATATATTATATTTTTCCCACCCCATCTCTATGTTTTGCCAACAATAGCTGTGCCTCACAAATGTGGCTAAATATAGTTGAGACAT
The DNA here is from genome assembly GCA_026826555.1 of Tolypeutes matacus. NCBI lineage: Eukaryota > Metazoa > Chordata > Mammalia > Cingulata > Chlamyphoridae > Tolypeutes > Tolypeutes matacus. Next base: position 4,790,890 of record JAKSZT010038599.1, read on the forward strand.
GCACAGCCATGTGTTTGGAGGATGAAGGTTGACTTCTCTCCTTCACTCCAGTTGTAACTGCTACAATGAGATTTAAATAATGGGTGGTTTGATAAGACTAATTGAAGGAGCAAAGTTATACTTTAGGAGGGATTGGATGAATTTACAAAGAGAAAGAGAGAAAAATGATGAATACGGTATCCTAGGAAGCAAAAGGCCTGACTTCTAAGGTGCACCAGCTATATGATCTAGAACAAGTCATAAAATAAGAGGGTAAGTTTAAAGAAAATTAAGAATTTAACCCAAACACTGCATTCTACAGATGGAAAAATTGAGGTCGATGGAAGTCAAAGACATCTATACTTTCCCAAACGTTTCCATGAATTGGGTCCTGAACTAAAAAATATGTATGGGGCTCAGTTTCTATCTCTATAAAAATGTGAAAAAGAACCTACCATGCCTAGGTTTCAAACTAAGCCTTTACACACACACACACACACACAGTTTATCTGTCTGGTACAGTGGACTTATCACACTGTATAATTATTGTCTCTTTTCTAGCAGATATCCTATTATCTCCTCTACTGCACAGCCTATCCAGATAAGGATTGTCTCATCTGTATTTCCCTTTTTAGGGACCAAATGTGTGAAGAGATGATTAGGTTGATGTAAATGAGGTAAGAGGAACTTAAATAGAAAAGCTTTAATAAATACCAGGTTTTTGAAACTTACGTTATTTTATATAATGAAATGCTATTTATCCTCCTGCACCTTATACTAGTATGAAAATTTGATCAGTAGAAAACTTCTTTTAATAACACCAAATCTATTTTCTCATCATGAAAGCTTTTGAACATTTAAAACCAGTTTTCATATGAAACTGATTTTACTTTTAAATCTATAACATTTTTGAGTTTTATTTCATATATCTACTGATGTACAAAAGTGGTGTAAAATTAGTAACTTATCAAATGGAAAGCTTAATGTAGTCTATGTTAGAAATGGCATAGGCTTTTGACAAAAAACCTGGGAACCTGGAGATACATACACAATCAGACACGCACATACATGCACACACACACACATCTTTCATGACAAAATATTTAATTCACCAAGTTTGGATTCAATAATAGTGTTTTTAATTAACTAATCATTTGGCCACTGTAGCAGTTTGATAATGTTTATGAATTAAAAAACCAGATATTGGATTATGTTTGTAAACTGGTCTTTTCCTCTGGGCATATTATATTGTATAGGATTCAGAGGTTTCACTTTTACTTGAGTAAATTATGATTAAGGCTTTGATTGGGCCACTTCAGTAGGAGTTTTGATCCTGGAGCCTGGGAAGTAAACACATAGAGAAGCAGATATGTGAGGAAGGAGGGAAGGCTCAATTAGACACAGCATAGGCTCCTGGAAGAGAGACAAGCCATTTGCCTGATAGTCTATAGCTGGACTTGTGGAGCAAGCAGAGCAGCTGAGCTCGAAGAGAAACAAGCACAGAGAAGAGAACCCACGGCACCTGAACCCTTGCAGAAGTCTGCAGCCATCTTGCTCCAGCACGTGGCAACAGACTTTGGTGAGGGAAGTAACTTATGTTTTACTGCCTGGTAACTGTAAGCTTCCACCCTAAATAAATACCATTTATAAAAACCAACAGATTTCTGGTATTTTGCATCAGCACCCCTTTGGCTGACTAATACAACCACTTCTTATTTTATCCTATATGTTTAAAATTTTAAATGACATTCTATTTAACATTCTTCAGGCAAAACTATGCCTTATGACATCATTTACTGAGTGAGAATTGTATTTTCCTATTAATAAATTACAGTTCTCTTTGAATCTCAGAATTTAGAAGGGATGCCTTGAACCCTACTTTCCTAAAAGGAAAAGAGAATAAAGAGTACTTAACAGTGATTGAACCAGACAGCTTTGTACAAAATCATGGGAAATGTGTATTCTAAAGAGGCAGATAATTGTATGAGCATATTGCATAGAATACATAAGTGGAGCCCTGGAGGTCAAAAAGTAGACGCAAGCCAATTAAGCTAAGTATCTACTAAGTTGTTTTTCATTGTCTAATTGAAAAGTAATCAAGAGGAATCAGAAAGGATTAAATTGAAAGGGCTTTTAGTTTAAATCTGACCTTAATTAATATATTTAAATATGGTAAATAATATATTCTAGAAGGAACTTTTCTAGAAATTCAAAATCCCACTTATGTATACATTTAGATCTTTTCTCGGTTTTTCTCAGTATTGTTCAAGCACATTTTCAGCTTTTAGTTAATGAAAGGGAAATACTTATTTACATCAAATGTGAACATTACACATTTCTTTGGAAATCTTAATCACTATATGTTTTCAGTGAAATAAAATCATCCATTCATTTGCTGCTTTTGGTGAATAATTTACATCATTTAAGAAAACACTTGAAGGAATGGCCTAAATAAATGAATTCATTCATTCATTGTTTTTGGTGAATAGTTTAGAAGATTTAAGGAAAACTGAATATCTGCCTACATCATACAAATTACTCATCCTCTCAGCTTAAAGACATCACTAGCAATCAATGCTGCTTATTAAAATTCATATTCTTGGTGAAACTTGTTTCTTATGTTGCTCCTATACAATAATTTTAGTTTAGACATGGTTAAAATAAAATATGTCAACAAAGGGGAAGGAAATTGCTCTTTCAAGGGCGTATTCAGGGACCAAATCCAAACCTCACCCTTCTACCCACCCATTCTTTTCAGGCATCAGAAAAGTCCTTAAAATACAGAGACACTGAAGATCAAGAGACATCATGAGTGGCTTCATCAAAAGCAGCATGTGTTCAAACTCAGCTTCTCCCTAGGCCAAATGCATTCCCTTTATGAAGCTACAACTTTCAAATCAGCTTACAAAGGACCATCCTGTCTTTGGATAAATGGAATAAGGCAGAAAAGAGTAGCTTCTGTTGCTCCAGTTCTTTTAGCTCTATTTCTTTGCAAGGTTGAGAACAGGCCAGTGGATGCTGGATTGTTAGGTGTCTGGCTACAGGCAGAAAATGAGCCTCTTAGGCCCTAAGCAATGAACTTCCCACCACATTCACACACTCTACACAGACTGTGCTCTCTCAGTGTTTCTGGAATAATTCCATGAGGCCCTATTAAGAGTTTGCTTAATCAGAGAAAATATCAAAGCGTTTAATTGTTTGCAATTCTTCTGAAGTTGCAAAAACTAACAGCCAATTAGTGCTCAAACTCCTCATTTCAGATGGGAAACTAATCTCTTTTTAATAAAAATTTTTCCACTCATTTTTTTTTTTCTTGGAAACAAACAATATCATATTAGGGATACAATGAAACAAAATGTGAAATGATATTTTTCTACAAACTATCATCTTTTCTGGTTCATTTTCAAGATCTTTGACATTTACATATGACCTTTCCATTTTTATTAACAGTTTATTGGATTTTTGCATTCCAGCCAGCAGAAGAGAAAGGTAATTTACAGAAAGATTTGACAGCTATACACACAGCAATAAACTTCAGTCCATTAACTTATTTCTCATATAACCTTTAGTCAATTCTACCAAAACATCCATACACGCATATGCCTTTTTTCCTTTATGCTAAAAAGCTCTCATTATAGAGTCCTATTTATAGAAAGTCAAATGGAAGGAAAATTATCTTATCATGTCTCTTTATGGTTTACAGATGTTTAAAGCTTTTACTTTTTAAGGAACATAAATCAAATGTCAAAGATATTTATATGTTCCTTTGATTTCTATTAGATGTCAGTAGATGCATATTTTACATATTTTCTTCACTTGTTTAATTTATAATTATAGATTTAATAATGGCAATGTCATTTATTTCTACTTTATATTGTGGCTTGGAATATTTCAGTGTATTTCATTGCATTGTATGAAACATTAAATAATAGGAAAAAATCATAAGAAAATGATTTTTAAAATGTATATGTTAAAATAATGGTATTAGCACCTTAAAATTTGCAAAGAATGTTTTAAAAAGATAGTCATTCTGGTAGCTTCTTGAAACCCTGAAGTTGATTGCTGGGTAAATTTATGGACAAAACTGAAATTATAGTAAAATGGAAAGTGTTTTGTATATTATTTGTTTTTTTAACAGAATGGATGTTTCTAATTAAATATTAATATTTAAATACATAGCATATCAATTAAATGGGTTTTTCATATCAGTATGGCCAGAAGCCTTTTATTTTTTAACAAAAGCACTAAAAAGAAGTGCAAAATAGAAAAGGAGGTAAACAGTACAAAAGAAAAATGTTCCAGTGCAAATGAAAATGCTATACCATCATATCATGTCCAGAATAGGGGAAAAATGTAAAATTTACAAAAAAAAAATAAGATCAACAAATGGAATTAATAGTGATAATATAGCCCTCGTCAATTTGTTGGCATAGCCTTCATAGATAGAAAGGAAATAATAGTTGAAATACACTGATGGAACTGGAAAAATAACAAATATTCTAATTAGGGCTAGTTGAGTTATGAAAGAATAATACCAGGCATGAGCACCGTAAGTAATTACTAGTGATTATGCTTTTTGGATAGATTTTTACAAAATCCGTAAAGTAGAATAAGATAATAAATTATTTCCCAGAAAATGAGTTAAAACCAAGGTTTTCCAGACTTCTTAGGAAAAGAGATTCCTATTCTTATATTTAATGTACTTTTGAGAGATACAGGGAGGAATCACGTTAGACCAGCATCTTCCTATATTGTGCATTAAACAATAATGATAGCTGACCTTAGGAAACAGAAATGAGAGACAAATTTAGTCAACAACAGTTTTTCACTGTACTTCATCTATTTCATCTTGGCCTCTTAAGGAAATGGAAAAGTTCCATAGTGCCATCTGGTGTGAAATAAGGGAACCGCTGCCTTCAACCAGTGTCTACTAGAGTATTCCTCTAAGAACCAAGCTCAGACTGCAGCTACAGAAAATAATCCTCAAAAGCTGAAAGTATTTAGCCATTCTGATCATGACACATGTTTATGTTCACCTTAACCCTAATATATTTCTCCAGGGAAATTCCATTGAAATTATCAGGGTTTGCATATGTATAAATTTATACGCATGCATTTGTTTGTTTGTTTTAAAAATTGTATATATATGTGAAACAAAACAAAACAAAATAAAAAAACCTCTTTATCCAAATTCCTAATTAGTGCATAATGAAATATTCTTAAAAGTATGATTTTCAAAATATATTCTTTCAAATCTCACGCTTTCAGTTAAATTTTTATTACTTCTATGCCATGTTGCAAATAAAAAATTATAATGTGGTTCCAGAGTTTTTCTGCAAACTTTGGCATAGTGTATGTGCATGTGTGTGTGTGCATGGAGAATTTGAAATATTTGAATTTCAATAGTCAGATGCAGATTTCATAAAAAGCTATAGAGTTACGGGTATTGTGCTTTCTCCATCACACACTTTCATTCATTTTTATTTCATATTTGAAATATGAAATATGTCGGTCAGTATCTGTAATTGTCTATGTCTAGGATTTTCTTTGAAAACCTGATATTTTATTACTTTCTTTAACTCCATGCCATGCTTAACCTTTTCTTAATTTCTAACCTTTTACTTATTCTACAATTTTGTTCATCATATGAGAATGTTTGTTTTCCTCTAGCTACTTGTTCTCTTGTGTCTTCCCAGTCATTTGAAGGCTTATAGGCTTTTTAAAATATTTTCTGTTACTTTCTTATGCTGAATACCCTAATGTCCCAAATCAGGGAGTGGGTATGACCTAAGCAACCTCTATATGTTCATTTTAAAGCTAGAATCCTGACTTCTGACTTTTGATAGATACTACTAGAAAGAAAGTTCTTTAAAATCTTATAGGAGAAAAACTGCCAAAATTATAGTACTTCACAAAGAATTTATAGACGCATTTTTAAATATTTACAACAAAATCCATTTTCTCCAAATGTCATACTGATAAGATTTTCTGTTTATATACCTATCTAAATTTTCACTACTGATGAAAAACTTTCAAATTATTAGCTATTATTATTGGTACATGCTCATGTGTGCACAAATATGAGAGATATGCATCTCTAGAAAAACAATTTTCAAACAAGTCACAAAGGGGAAGGAGTTCCCTTTTCACAAACTCAACATGTTTTCAAAATTAACAAATCTCTCTGGAAATGTTTCTGCCTAGTCACTCTTTAAAGAGGACTGAGCACTGACAGTAACATTAATCACCATTTGCACATTTCTCTAAATATAGAAAGAAATTACAATGGTCCATTTCCACATTGCTTAGATAAATTCTATCTTCAATTGTAAGTGTAACTGAATACTCCTCAAAACATTTACTTGCACAAGCCATGTGGACCTTTATTAGTATGGCACTAAATACCTAGATGAGCCAAAAATGACTAAGCGAAATAGGAGATTTCAGGAAAAGTAGAAACATGGATTTTCTTTTTTCAGAATGCCACTGGACTAATCATGCAAACCAATTAGCAAAGCCCAATGAATGAGTAAATACACCGACCCCTATATACAAAAATAAAATTATTTGTGATATATATAAAAAGTACTACTAAAGATCATTAAGGCCCAGTGGTGAGTTAAAGATGTTAAGATAAACTTCCATATAATATGGATTTCTAAATTATTGTGGAGTAAAGAGTTGAATTGAGAGATATTACAAGAGCTCATTCTTACTTGATAGGGCACAGTCAAAGCAACATCCTGGTGGTGAAAGTACACCTAGTATTTGGGAAAGCTGAGGAGAGCTACCTAATTGTACAAGGTTCATTTGACCAGAACAATGTGAAGCCTTGAATCTAAAGGCATTTACTCCATGACAGTCCCATGGAATTTCTCGTTAGACCTTTGAAGTGTTTTAGAAAGAGAAGTGATGTGTTCTCCATCTTTGAAAGATCTTCTCTTCTGTATAATTTTATAAGGCAACAGAGTTGGTGCAAAGCATTTTGTTACAAAAGTACTGCTCCTGGTGTGTGCTGGAAAGCCTGGGTCACTGAGCAGCATCAGGAGGAAAACTTGAGAGAGGACTAGTAATAAATCTGTAGTAGGAGAAAGCTACTCTCACTCTTAAAGCCAGATCTGTTTTCACTGCTATGGAGGGAGGCTAGTGCTGTAGATATTAGGGAGAACTAATTCTGCTTCCTCTTACCAAGAGGAGTCCTAAAGAGTTTATCACAAAACAGTCAAAGCAGAGCAAGTCCTAGAAACCAAACCATGAATAGTTATTTCAGGATGTTATTTAAATCATCAATTAATATTCATAGTAATACTCAATTAAGGTCATCTTGAATACGAAGTTGCAAGCCCTTGCCAAAGAAGATATTTTAGAGATTATTAACACATATGTAAGTACGTGAATAATTAGTAATGGTATTTCTCTACTGAGGTTAGGTGTAAAATAATTCTTTCTCAGCTTATGCCAATGCTATTTTAGTACAAGAATGTGTATAAGGGTCCAAAGAAATAACAATGACATATATCTTGAAATAACCAGCTCAAGAAAAGGCTCACAGGCATTTACATTTTGATACTATGACTTAAAATTAAGACCATATGCTAATGTAAAAGGATGTGCCATAAGTCACTTCAATGCAAAACATGCTTTAAAACTCTGCCTCCATACACAGAAAGTACTGAGTAATAAGTAAACAAGATTGGTGATGGAGATGGCCGTATATTTTTCATTGTATTCGTGAAATGATAGCATGCAAACTTGCTAGCAAGAAGGATCAGAATTGATTTGAAAGATACTCATAATGCAGTACAAATTATATGCATATGTATATTAAAAAGCAGAATCTTGTTGTTTTTTATTATTTGACTGATAAAATATTTGTCCTTAAGGGAAATGTAATTCAAATATTTCCATGATGAACTACTATACTTCTGTGCAGTTCTTTTCTGATTGGTAATATAAAGGTGACAAGTGGCAACTCTTGAATCCTCTGAGAGTATTGTGCTATATGTTTAGAATGATGGGAAGGCTCCGGAAATGTTCCAAATCAGTCTGGCACGTTAAGGCAGCAGAATTGACTTCAAATGCCCATTATACAAAGAATATAAACTGAAACGACAGCTTCCTATAGAGGCTGGAGCATTTTAAACTTTTCAGCACCCTTACTTGCTCTATCTTTTCTGAAACAATTCAAGCTAGATTTAGCCATCCAAACAATCATTTATATTCTTGGACTCACTCAATAAATGCTTATGTATAATCAACCTAATTCCTAAGAACATTTTAAAGGCATAATGATACTGAATATTTGAAACTAGATCATAATGCTGTACCATGTTGCAATACTATAGCACCTTTCAAATTAGATTCATGTGTCACTAAAATTCATTATTTAAAGATTAGAAGTCTCTGTCTTAAATCAGCCTTTTACAGATGAGGATATGCTCTCCATCTAGACGAAGAAGCTTATTTAAAATTATAGAACACCACAAACCAAGAAGGAAAGGGTATTGGTATTTTTAGAAATTATATCTGCCCTTCAAGATGCACTTATAATAGTTGATACCTTAATCCTTTTCCCCCAAAAACAAAGGATGATTTCAAACAGCATTCAGCAAAAACTATACCTGTCATCCTCAACATGGTTCATAACCACTCAGGACAAATCTTGTGCCATACTTCCTGTATTTTTCTCAACCCCGAGCATTGTGGACTTCTTTATGTTCTGGGATTCTGCCATGCCTTGCCTTTGCACTGCCTTTTCTTCCTGAAAAGCTACCTGATCCCCAATTTTTATTTTATAATTTATTTCTCTATTTAAATATCATTATCTTCAAGGAATCTTCTTTTGAACTTCCCCCAAATTATGTAAGACACTTAGCTGAAATGCACAGTTACTCCAAAGTGCCCGTTGAAATTACACATACTCAAGCTGGGTCCATGTTAAGTCACTGGGTCACTGGATCTGAAGCAGAAATTACGCTCTAACACCAGATGTAGCTTTTACAAAGACCATACAGATTACAATGCTTTTATCTCTTCAGGATGTCCTTTCTCTACTGTTTGCATTTTGTTTCTTTCTGGTGACCTGAAGCAAAAAGGGAGGTAAAATTGATCTGATTGCATGGGATTAAAAGAAGGTTGAGCTGAGGGTTGAGTATGAATCTCCTTCTTTGAACAGGGGCTTCAGGGACCTTCCTTGTTACTTGAGACTTCAGTGAGCCCATGTAAGTTTTTGATATTCCACAACAGCTCAGTCTGTAGTAGATAATGAATCAAGAAACATGATGACATGTGTTGAAGTTTGGGCAGGGCTGCTAATAAGTAACATTTGTTTTTCCTGTCTGATATTGGAAGAGTTAAGAGATAGTTATAGGAGTTATACAAACAGAGGTCAAATATTTCTTTCATTTATTAATAATGTGTTTTGGCTCATGCAGCTTTAGCTCTGAGCCATTCAGATATGCTAATACTTCATCCATGAATATGGCAAATTTAGCCACCCAGCAAAGGCAATGGTCAAATTTAAGGACAGGGCCAGTACCGCGAAGATTAACAATGATTAAGAAACCATGGGCATACATGCATTTTCAGAGAAGACTTACTTCCTAAGGAACATAGCAGCTTTGAGTCACACCTTCATCTCCCAAATTTTCCAATCAGAATGCTTTCCCAGCGGAGGACTAAATGAGGAAATAAGAGAGTGTTACTCAGGGACATCCTTCTTCATGTTCAAATAACAAAAACACACCCTTTTAGGGTAGTTTAATAATCAGAACACATAATAAGGCATGCCGTTTTTATCACCTCTGTTTCTTTTTTTCAGTTCTATTAATTAATAGTGAGGCAGGTTTGAAGAACATTCTGTACATTTACTTGAAGTTAACACCTTAGATTTTTATACATAATGGAACATGCTGAGTTAGAACTAGTCATTTACAATTGAAATCTTCATTTTTTCTAAATATTACAATTATTTTGTGGAAGTAGGTATATTCTACCTACTAGTACAATATACACCACAAATATATTTGTTTTTTTTCATATAATAAACTTTAGATTTAAAGAAGTTTTAGATTACAGAAAAGTTACATCGTAAATATAGGGGATTCCCGTATATGCTATCCCCTCCCCCTCTCACATTTTCCCCTATTAATAGCATCTAACATTATTGGGGGTACATTTGTTACAACTGATGCACAAATATTGAACCATTGCTACTAACCCAGGTCTATAGTTTACATTATGGTTTACACTTTGTGCTATACAATTTTATAGGTTTTGGCAAAATGTATAATGGCCTGTATCCATCATTGCAATATCATGCAGAACAATTCAAATGCCATAAAAATGTTCTATGTTCCACCTATTCTTCCCTTCCCCTCCCCTCAGAATCTCTGGTAACCACTGTCTTTTATTACTATTACAAGTTCTTCTGTTACTACAAAAATAATAAGTCTAATTTGGTTGCATTCCCCCCTTATGTTTGCTCATTCTTCAATCTTGAGAATTTGGGGATGGTGATGCCTGCTCTGCTTCAGATTGAGAGGAGCTTAGATATTATGGGGCAGATGGAAGGAAGTGTTTTGCTTGCAGTTGTAGATACTCTTTTTATTTTGGGTTAAGGTTGTCCATTATCATAATTTTGTTCATTGCCCTTGGTAAGTCCAGTGAACTGGACAGTAGGTGTTGGCCACAACTCTGTTGAGATTCAGGGCTCAAATGACATATGAACAGACCAAAAATTTAAGTCTCTGGGACATATATTTAATGGGCACAGTGCTAATTATAGTTTTAAATAAAAGGGGTAGAAAAATCATATGTAGGGAAATTATAAATGAGCCTAACTCTGTTACATTGGAGAAGTAGGTTATCATATATCCCAAAGTAAGGCCCACAGATGGAATGCTGATTTCATAGGGTTGTATGCCTTGCCTATAGTGTCCAGATGTCTCTAGCAGCCTCAGGAGCACCTCTGTTTGATGCTTTGTTTACTCTGGCAGTTAGTGGGATCTGCCTGAAATGTGCATAAGCGTAACCTCTGGAATTACCACCCAAGTCACTTTGAAATCTCTTAACCATAAAAATTCTTTTTGTAATTAATGTCTCCACCTTTAGATCAAGGTCTTTATCCTAATGCATCACTGGTTGGCTCTTGGTATTAATCCTTTAGTGCCAGGGAGGCTCACCCTGGGAACCATGTCCCACACCTGGGGGAAAGTAGTAAGTATATTTGCTGAGTTTGGCTTAGAGAGAAAACACATTTGAGTAACAAGGGGATTTTCAGGAGGAAACTTTTAGGCAATAGATACTATTAGACTAAGTTTCAATTTTACAAGAATAAGGGTCATAAGTACAAGTATTAATTTTGAAGTCCTGGCATATTGGCCTGTTTTCTTTTATTAAGCACTGCTTATGTACTCTATTTTTGCCACTTTATTTGAGAAGGTAGCAGGACTCCCCAGGATAGGAAATTAATATTTAATTTTTTTTTTTACTTAATGTGTGGGTCTCCACTTACTGAGATTACATCTTATAACCACGTGAACACATTCATATTCCATAGAGGCATGCCCCAGTTGTACCTTTCCCCACATATCTTCCCACCACTGATACCATGTGCCAGTGGCTTTCCCCTGCCATAGTTGCCAAAAGAATACTCCTACAATTTTATTCCCACCCACAGTGCTCAACCTTCTAAGAGTTCACCAGTTAGTCTAGCCCTCCACCCAACTCCATGGAGAGCCCAACTCACTCCCTCAACCCTGCTCATGCATTGTCAACCCCACTCACATTGCTGCACCATCACCCCTGTCTACTGCCAAACCACCCCACAGGGAGGGGGCCCTACCACTGAGAATTATGGTAATGATAACCTTCTGTGTCTGCTTGTTCCAGGTTTCTAGGTTTATGGTCTGGTCAATCCTTTCCACTGGAGGTAGCCTCTGAGCATGTGTCTGAGACTTCCCCTGCAGTCCACACCTCAGCCTCTTGAGCAGGCCTAGTCTACTCTTCCCCATTAGCTCCCACAACATAAATCCATCTCAGACATTGGACATGAAGGTGGAGAAGAGTCAGGTCTGCCAGCCCATGGCTTTCAACAATGTTGACAGTGAAGGCTTTGGAACACCATCTACTGTAGAATATTAAGAGGGCTTCACCTATGCATAACATTACACCAAGCAGGGTGATCATTCCTATCTGACATAATGGTTGTATCCATGTATCCTATCACTTGGGAGAAAGCTGAAGAGGTCACACATAAAATTTGTGTGTATACTTTGCAGCCAGTGGGCTTGCTATTGGATTTTAGTCACCTCCCTTTCCACCTCTCTCAAGGTATTAACCTAGAAGTGTTAGCAATTGGACATATGTCTCCTTGTTGGGCTAAGGAAAAGTCTAAGGCCATGTATAATGGCTGAGAGAGTATAATGGCAAAAGAGTGTAATGTTTTCTGTGGAGCCTAAATGACTCATGCTGTGAACTCAGCCATGTTGACCAAGGGGGCTGACAGATTATATATCATGTGTTAATTGGTGCTTATACCCAGCCAGGGCAATAATGATCTGCCAAAAGGTGAATCCAGAGTCAGGAACCCACCTTAGGAAAATCATGCTTTGCTCAGGATAATAAATTGGAAAGATGACTGGGCCATTTGCCAGTTTCATTATATTGGGAGTTGTTGCATTCTGGTAAGTTGAGTGTGGAGAAGGAGAATGCACAATCGATGGCTGTGCTGTTACCTTTTTCACAAGGTGTAAAATAAGGAATTCCTGGTGTTAGTTCAAATGTGAGGCAGAGAAAATCAGCTTCTTGGGTGTAAATCCAGTTTCATCAAAGAGGAGAGAGGGAACAAGGGATCAGATGGCAGATCCAGAGATCACTCAGCAGGACGAGTAAAATCTGTAGAAAACAGGGGAGGGGAGTAGTAACTACTCCTGTCTGGGTATATGTGCAAACACTTCCCATAGGAGACACTTTTCTCAGCCTACTTGCAGTAACTTATTTTTTCATGATAAGGCCACAAAGGTTGCCCTTTTCCCTGAGCTATAACATCATTTCTTTTCCATTAATTTGAGTGCCTTACCCATATCTTCTAGTCTACTTCACTCTTTCCTGATAGATAGGATTTGTCAGGAGTCCCCAAAGGTGTCCCATGGAGGTTCCTAAGGAACTGGTGGCCCGATCAGGCGTGGGTGTTGCCCACTAACCTCCAGTATGTGTATGTCAGGCTCTGTGGGTCCAACCTACTGGATTATCACCCCAAATGTGTCAAGCACTTTTAGGCCAGCTTCCATCATCATCCCAGCCCTCCACCTGGTGGCCCTAACTTTACATAATCTTGGGAATCATGTGGAGGGTGTAATGGGTTAAATAACAGGATGATTCCCTGGCAATGGCTGAAAAGGAGAGTCCCAAGTGATGTGTACTTGGTCCCCTTTCAGGAACAATTCTTATATTGATGAGTGTAAGGACAGATGTGCAGCAAAGCCTGGGTTCCTTCCCACCCTTTTCCTCTCCCTGTACTAGGAAAGGGGATAAGGCCTGCTGAGTTCAGCTTCAAGAGGATTCAAGTAAGGTGAACAGTTCATCCTGTAAGAGAGTTGTCAAGGTGTAGACATCAGAGCTCCTTTTTCAGGTGGCCATTAAAGTTCTCCACAATGCCTATTGCCTCTGGGTGACATGGAAGGTCCATAGAATTTGGTGAGTCCGGGCACATCATTGACTGGATTGTGTAGTAAAGCAGGGTCTTTGCTCAGAGATGTCATCTGAATACCTGAAGGGGTAGCAATGCTGCTTTCCCAAGTTTTCCCATGCATGTGCTGCCTCCACACAATGAACTGGAAAGTCAAGGACATAGTCTGAATAGGTGTCTACCACAACCAAGGCTTAGGACATACCTTAGGATGGCAGGAGAGGACCAAGGTAATCCACTTGCCATGAGTGACCTGGTGCAGTCCCTCTGAAATAGATCTTAAATGTCCTTTTCAGGCTCTTGTAATAGGCTCTGACCAACTGCTACTCCACCCCCACCCTGCAGTCACTGCCACCTTCTGCCACAAGTCGGGGATTAGATGCAGGTAAGAGGAGGATTGGAATCCAGCATTTGTCTTGTGCACAGAGTCATGAGGCTGGGTCCCAGTCATCTGTTGGGGTCTACACTCACCCACACAGTATCCTTGAGTGGAGGGAGGGTGACATTAAATAGCAATTCTAAAACACCATAACAGGGTGAGAGAGAGACCTGGGGAAAAAGGAGAGTTTTTTTTTTTTTTTTTTCCTGCTCTTTGAAAGTGGGGCCTCTTAATTTCAATTTGCATAGGGCCCCATAGATTATGTAACCTGCCCTGCCTATAGCATTGTACCCCAAGAAATCCACATGGGTAACTCATCTTCTTCAATTCTTTGCTCAAGAACAACCATAAATCAAAGTTTTCAATGACTTCTATTTTGAAAGTCAAAATCCCCTCCAAACACAGTTCAAGGAATTCAGGCCTCCCTTTAACTTTTCTCCAGAGCATTTATAGTTACCTAAGACATCATATAGTTAAGTTGCTTTGTTGTTATTATCTGTTTTCTTCCACCACAAGATAAACCCTATGAGTCCAGCGTTTAGTTAGTCTTTTTAGTTTGAAAATAACCACATATTCATGGAACTTTACCATATTTTCATAGGGCAATTGTGTTCTTGAGGTCTCTTTGTTTTTTTTCCAGTGAGAATACTATTGTCTGTGAATGTCAAAATATCGAGGGAACAACTTGATGTCTACCCAATCACTGTGTTCAGGCATAGCACATAGAGAAGTAAGCCCAGGCCAGGTTGACATATAGAAATGCGGGTGGAAAGTACACCTATTCTTCCCTCTTAAGTTAAAAAGAAACTGAAAAATGTGTTTCTTCTGGTGTACTGAAAAAAATGTTAAAAGAAGCAGCAATTCTTAACAAGGAAAATATAAGTACAGGTTAATTATCTAAGCTACAGAAGAAATTTAAGATATATATATATATAGTTTGTATGTACATATGCATTCACACAAATACATATTTTACTCGTCTCAGAGAAAAGCATTCTTGTGTCTGATTCTGTTTTAATAAATGTGTGTTTTTATTATTTTAATGATATCCCTTCTGGAATTTTTAATTCTGTTGGAATAATGGGGCCTTAAGAAAGGCAAGAATGGATGAAAACAAAATATGATTGAATTATAATGCTATCATGAGAGTGTTAAGGAACAAAATTAGAGAACATTGCACCATGTTAAAAATTATTCAGTGTATTTCACGTAGTATTACATAATAAAAACTCTTTTTATTCTACTAACTTTTTAATTCAAAATTAAAATCATAATTGAAGTTTCTTTCATACAGTTTAATAACAAAGGCATAGGAAACTGCAGTGCTTTTAGCAAACTACAAAAAGCAGTAGCACAAATGGAGAAATTCAAACATTTTTACCAAAATGATGGTAAGTATCTTGGCAAGCAGTCACAAACAATACAGCACGGAAAATTGAAACAGGAAGGGGAAGAGGAAGCCCACTTTAATTCCTGCCTCAATCTACATTTATTGAACTCCTACGACATTTCAAGTACTCTTCTAGGTACATGGACCATGTCAATGAACAAAGAACAACGATCCTTGTCTCAGACATCATTCAGCACAATACAAAGCTAAATACACAGTACCAGGATATGCAGGACAAGAAATCTCTTAAAGAAAACAAATGACATAACACTTCCAGAATGACTCACTGCCTTAGGGAAATACAAAACAGAACACAAAGAAGAGGGAAAAATCACCAAAATCTAAAATCCTAACAGCTATGAGGAAAATGATGCTGAAAAAAAAAAAAAAAAATAGAAACTCAGTAAAAATATGATAATAGATCCATTCTCAAGCAGCACACAAATTAGAGTTTACAAGAAGCTGGACAGGAAAAAACAAATGTTGACAAGGAAAATAAAGAGCCAGGATCAATCATCTATTTTAAGCAGCCATCTTTCCTATCATTTCCAAAATAAATGTCTGAAGTAATAAGTAATAGCAAATTTAATTATACATATACACATATATACATAATGACAAACATACATATATACATATATCTTTTTCACTGAAAAAGATGGGCCCTACACAGCATGCCAAACTTAATGCCTCAAGGAATTTTGCAAACTATACTAATATATATATATATATCCTTTTCTTTAAAACCTCACTTTTAATGTGTGTGTAAGACATACATTTTCTCCTAGAATGATATATGTTGACCAAATAGTTAGCTGTCTTCCTAAAAGCAACAATTGATTTAAAAATCCACTATAAGTTGCATATTGGAGTGTTTTATTTTCCTCTCATGGCTCTAGGTACTACAGAATAAAGATATTATTATTAGGTTCAGATTCATATTTAAATGAATCTGGTTACATGCAAAATAATGCAAAAGTGTAGGTGAGCTATTTTTAAACTAAAAAAAAATGATGGACACCCCGAATAAATCTTAAAAATCAGGTGATGTGTTTAAAAATAAATAAATACCTCATGAAAGTTACTGTTTCTTAATAAATCAAAATGGCTGATGTTTCACCCTGTGATTGGAAGAATATGCTCACGTTTTTAACATATCATTTATAGATTTAGAGGGGAAAGGATAGACTATAGCTCTCAATATCCATAAGAGAGAAATAAGCCAGAATCAACATTTTATTACCTCACAGTCCTCATATCTAGCTGACTATTTGAAAATTCCTTTTTATGGCTCAAAGGCAATTCATAGTCAAGATGTACAGAGTCAAATTTATCATCTTCTATCCCCTGACTGCATCTTCTTCTACATCTCCTTTTAGGTGACTACTACCAACATCCATTCAGCCACTGGAGGCAGAAATCAAGAAGCCCTTTTGATAGCTCTTACTTCCCAACTTTCGGTATATAACTTATCAAAAAGCAGTGAAAGTTTTGATTTTTTGATACTTCTACATTCTATCTATTGTTTGGGATTTATTTCAGCCACAAACATACATGTGCCAAACTACCGTCATCTCAAACTTAGACAACTCTCAATGCCTGTAGTCCACTCTAAGCCAGTATCTATATAACGGCCAATCTTTACAAGATGCAAATCCTGCTTAATTCCTGTCAGTAGCTTTCTACTATTCTTAAAACAAAGTCAAAAGTCCCACAGGGCTCTACATGATACACACATCATTTAACTCTGGCTGGACATTGTCTAACTCTGTCTAGCCCCCTGTCTAATTCATCTTTGTATAAATCTTCCTACACCTCTGTCTTGCAGATACAGTGAAGTTGTTCCACTTCCTCAGACACTGATTGGTACTTCTTATCTCAGGGACTTCTTATATATATTCAATGTGTCTTCTCTTCAACTCTCATTCCAACTTAACTCAAACTAGACAGTAGTTTGTTACTTTCTTCATTCCCCTTATCACATTTAAAATCATATATCAACTTACTCATGAGACTGTAAATTCCAAGGTGATTGGGACTATGGCCTTTGTACTCTTAATCCAGCTATTTTCCATTCAGAAAAGTTGATCAAAAAATATTTTTGGAATGAGTGAATGAAGTCCATATTTCTGGTATTGTTTTATTGACCCTTCAAATGTTCACCTGTTGCTAACTCTTTTATGTACAGATTTGAATCTAGCCGTTGATTGCTAATTCATCACAGAGGGCCAGAGGAGAGGACCAATGAGGACAGGGTAGACTAAAGTGGAAAAAAATCCAGGAAGCTTTTCCCCCATAACTGGGCTTCCCATGTTGTATTTGATGGAGAAAAAATTAAACACTTTATTATATATTGATGTAAATGAGCTATTATTTTTTGCCATTTCAAAGTCTATGGCAAAATATTAGAAATCACTAGAAATATAATATTAGCATAAAATCAATACATTAGACACTCTTTTCATTGACTCTACTATGGGAGAAAATAAAATTTTAAATATATCTTCCTTGCCTTTGTATGTAGAATTCTTTTGATAAATGTAATTCAAGGTTATTAATACATTTTCCCATAAGACCTCTAAGATTTTGTAAGTGTTTTTGTATAGATGAAATTCCACTAATAAAGAAGATGAAATCCTGAAATTGATGGGTAATTCTTTTGGGAATTGGGGGAAGTTTCTATTAAGTGTTGAGAAAACCATTCAAAGCTACTTTGTGATTCATGAATTAATCATACTGATGACATAATTTACTAGTTTTAATCATTTTACATTGAACCTTCTCTTTTAACAAATCAATTTTATTGATACATATTAATAAAGCATACAAGCTCTAATAATGGTTGAAACAATGAATGCACAATTATATATTATACCAAACACCATTGATTGTACACTTTGGATGGATTGTATGATATATTGAACCTTCTTTATGTGGGAAACACACATCAAAAATTAGCTTTGTATTTTTTCTCATTTATTCAATTGATTTTTATCTAGATAATTATGAAAATATTTGCATTACTCCTTTCATTTTTTATTAGAGAAGTTGTGAGCTTACAAAACAATCATGCATAATGTGCAGAATTCCTGTATATCACCCCTCCACCAACACCTTACTTTGTTGTGGAATATTTGTTACAGATTATGAAAGAACTTGATCAGACTTTTACCACTAACTATGACCCATAGTGTACACTTGATATATGTTTTTCACAAACCTCCTATTATTAACACTATTTATTAGTATTGTTCATTTCTTATAATTCATGAAAGAACAGTCTCATATTTGTATCGTTAACCACAGTCCATCTTCCACCACCTGGTTCACTGTGTTATTCAGTCCTATGTCTTCTAACTTCTATCCAAAGTGTGTACTCTGTGGCTCTCATTTCCATAACAGAGTTCTGCAGTCATCATCCCAGTAAACCTTTGAACGTTTTCCTAAGACCAAAAAAAAAATCCCATATCCCCCTATTATTGACCCTTAACATTGAAATAGTTTCTTTGACATGGTTGCAAAAATATTACCATATTGCTGTTAACTATAGTCCATAAGTTACATTAGTTGTATTTTTCCCATGCATCACTCTTTTTACCAATTTGTAATAGTGATGTACATTTGTTCTAGTTCATAGAAGAATATTCTTGTATTTGTAATATTAACCACAATCCTCATCCACTTCTGGTTTCACTATGTTATTCAGTTCCTAAATTATTCTCTGTCTTTCAATTGACATTTACATCCCTAGACTACCCCTTTCAGCCACGATCCTATCTATAAACCAACCATATGATTTACACTCACTGTAATATATTACCATTAACTCTATCCATTTCCATACTTTTACAGTCAAGCTAACTGAAAATTCTACATGCATTAAGCATCAGTACCCTTTCTCAGCCCTCATCCTATCTCCTAGTAATCTATAGTCTAGGTTTAAACTCCATGTGTTTATTCTTCTTATTTAGTTCATATTTATGAGACCATACAATATTTATCCTTTTTTTTTTCTGGCTTATTTCACTAAGAATAATGTCATCAATGTTCATCCATGTTACCATATGTGCCCCAATTTCATTTCTTCTTACAGTAGCATAACATACCATTGCATGTATATACTACATCTTGTTTATCCATTAATTGGTTGCTGGATACTTGGGTTGTTTCCACCTTTTGAAAATTGTGATTAACACTGTTATGAACATTGGTGTGTAAATGTCTGTCCGAGTCACTTTTCAGTTCAGGATATATTCTTAATAAAGGGATTGCAGGATCATATAGCTGTTCTATATTTAGCTTGCTGAGGAAACATCAACTGTTTTCCACAGAGTCTGCACAATTTTACATTTCCACCAACAGTGAAGGAGTGTTCCTATATCTCCACATCCTTTCCAGAGCTTATTGTTTTCTGTTTTTTTTGATAATGGCCATGTTGTAAGTGGTGAGATGATATCTTATTGTAGTTTAGATTTACATTTCCCAAATAGCTAGTGATATTGAACATTTATTCATGTGCTTTTTGACCATTTGCAGTTCCTCTTTAGAGAAATATCTATTTAAGTCCTTTGTCCATTTTTTAATTGGATTGCTTGCTCTTTTATTGTTGAGTTGTATGAATTCTTTATATAGCATAGAAATCAAACCCTTATTGGATATGTGGTTCCAAATATTTTCTCCCATTGACTGGGTTGCCTTTTCACCTTCTTGACAAAGTCCTTTGAGTCACATAAGTGTTTAACTGTGAAGAGGTCCTGTTTATCTTTTTTTTTTTTTTTTTTTCCATTGCTTCTGCCTTAGGTGTAAGGTTTAAGAATCTACCACCTACCACCAGGTCTTGAAGATGTTTACCTACATTTTCTTCTATGAGCTTTATAGTTCATGCTTTTATATTTAGGTCTTTGATCCACTTTGAGTTAATTTTTGTATAAAGTATAAGATGGGGAACATCTTTATTTCTTTGGCTATGAATATCCACCCCTCCCAGATTATTTGTTGAATAGACTGTTCTGACCAAGCTGGGTAAGCTTGACAGCCTTGTCAAAAATCACTTGACCATAGATATTAGGGTCCGTTTATGAACAATTAATTCAGTTCCATTGGGTCTATATATCTATCTTTATGCCAATACCATGATGGTTTTAGGACTGTAGCCAGGTATTATGATTTGAAGACTCATAGCGAGAGTACTCCAACTTCGTTCTTCCTTTTTAAAATGTTTCTATATATTTTGAGCCCCTTACCCTTCCAAGTAAATTTGATAATTGTGTTTTACAATTCTTTATCAGGATTGTATTGAATGTGTATATCAATTTGGGTAGAATTGACATCTTAACAATATTTAGTCTTTCCATCCATGAAAATGAAATGTTCTTCTATTTATTTAGGTCTTCTTTGATTTCTTTTAGCAATGCATTGTAGTTTGCAAATACAAGTGCTTTATTTCCTTGGTTAAGTTTTATTCTTAATATTTGATTCTTTTTGTCATTATTGGAAATGGAATTTTTTTCCTGACTTCCTATTCAGATTGCTCATTACTAGTATAGAGAAACACTACTAATTTCTGCATATGATTCTTGTATCCTGTCACTTTGCTGAATTCATTTATTAGCTCTAGAAGTTTTGTTATAGATTTTTTGGTATATTCTAGGTATAAGATCATATCATCTGTGAATAGCAAAGATTTTCTAATTCCTTTCCAATTTGGATGACTCTTATTTCTTTTTTCTTGCCTGATTGCTCTACCTAGAATGTCTAGCCTGTGGTGACAGTGGGCATCCTTGTCTTGTTCCCAATATCAAGGTGTAGCAATTTTATATGATTTATGAATTCCAACAAAGATATTGCTTATATTTGTACACTGTTCTGAAACCTACAGGGCACACTCCATTAGATTTCAAATTCTGAGAGTCATTCTTCAGATGATGGTTTCTTCTCCCTGGGACCTCATGAGGACCCACCCTTTCCACAGGCTTGCCCAATGACCATATTCTTGGTTCCACCTTCATCAAGCATTTGAGTGGTGACTGAGCTCCAGACCTCAACCTTCAAGAACATTGGGTTATGTTCACTCTTTCCCCAATCTCTGAGGTGCAGGCTAAACCCCCTTATTACAGTGAGGTGGCAACAACATTCTCTCTAATCTCTGGCATACAGGGCCATCCCTCTCAGAACAGTGAGCTGGTGACTTGGCCTTCCTTAATCTGTGGGGGACAAGCCCACCTCTCTCAGATCAATGGGGTGTCAACCTCACTCTCCCTGACCTATGGGGAATAGGTCTACCCTTCTATGAGCATTGGGATTTTGACTTCACTCTCCCCAATCCTGGGGAAATGTGCTCCACACCCTTTATAGCCTGGGATGGCCCCTCTGTGATATTTGGTTCAACTTAATTTGGAACTTTATACTGGCTCGTGTTTAGCCAATATGAATTTTTTTCAGTTCTTTTTAATCTGTTTCTTGACATTTCTCCATTAATGGTTGCAGAATAAGAGCCAAGGATATGGTTGTTACTGTAAGTCATGGAGGCTGAAGCTGCTCGCATTGCCTTAGGAACTGATGAAGCTTCTCCAAACTTTCTCCTATCTTGGGTAGGGACAGAGCCACAGCCACATGCAGCAATCCAAGCCATGCAGACCAAAACCATCTGTAATTTCCCAGAGAGACTGATGAAGCACAACACCCCTTTCTTCCCTACCTGGGGTAGGGATGGAGCCACAGATGTGGGCAGTAAACTAAGCTGTGTGAGTCAAAACTGACCACAGTTGCCCAGGTAGACTGATGAAACATCTGTTCCTCACCTCCCCTGCCGAAAGTGAGAATGGAACCCCTTATGTGCCCAGCAATATAGTCCATGCAGGACAAAAACAGTTGTGTTGCTTTGAGAGGGTGATGGAACACTGCCCCTCCTCCTATTCTGCCAGGGGCAGGGATGGAACCACAGGAGTGCCCAACACTCAAGTCGTGTGGACCAAAAGCACATGCAGATGCCCAGAGAGGCTGCTACAGATCTCCTAGCTTCCTCCCTGCCAGCGGTGGGGCTGGAGCCTAGGCTCGTGCAACAATACCACATGAGTGGAAAGAAGCCAATCCATACCATCATTGTGATTGAGCTTCCAACTCCAGCCAAAGAATAGCTTCCAAGGTGGCTTGAACTGCCAGCAGAAGATGAGCACCCACCGGCTTCTGTGGTGTGGAATGCTCTACTCACAAATCTTCACTGCAGATGGGCAGCCTCCTCTTTCCATTATTCCAAGGATGTGGCAGGATGCAACATCTTTTGTCCTGCCAACAGGGCTTCAGATAGCTCTGGCTGCCCTGTAGGATGAACTGACTCTTGGAGCTCCTTACTCTGCCACTATCTTGTCCTCTCCTCAAGAAATGGTATTCTTGGCTTGAGAGAGAAGGGACAGCTTAAATGGTCCAAAAGAGCAGAAGAAGAGATTCCTCCCTTGGCCATTCTCCCAGGAGGCCAATTGCTCCATCAAGGCTGGTGATTGGTGTCTCTGTATTCCCTGTGTCCAGGCAGAGAGGAGAGACAAATCTGTGCCACCCAAGGGTGAGATATTTATACAACCCTGGGAGAGAAGGTCCTGCAACACATCTGTATTACCTTTATTTAGCGTTAAAATCATCTTCTAAAAGAAGGGCATATACTCTTATTTTACAGAAGGAAATTATAACTCTATGGTTGTCCTTTCAAACTCAATGATGATAATGTATCAATTAAAGCAGTTACAAACAACTTTTAAAAAGTTGAATGACAGTTCCTTATTCCCTATTTGAAATTCAAATTTTAAAACTCACTTTCTTCTCAACTATGATAATCAGATCCAGTTTTCCTTTAGCAGTGTCAAGTTAAAATTTGTTGTGCTAACTAAAAATTTTGCCAAAGAAATGTTGAAAAATAATAATAAATACTTGCTTCATAATTATATAAAAACATTGAACAAGATATTCTATATGTAAAACTGTTATTCCAAAAGGATTAATGCAAATGATGCCATCATGCAAAGGATAAAACCCATGATGTAAATTTTTCAGGTAAATGTAATCACAGATTTTTAAAAATCTCAAAATCACTAATATCTAACCACATGAGAAGTAATATGTAATAATACAGAATGTTCTTACAATAAATAGGATGAAAATCTATTCAACAGTATACTGGTTAACAACCTAAAATGTTAATAAATTTATATTGAAAAAATTAAAAGGAATTACAGTGATATATGAATAGTATCTATATTCACCTGCCGTAGCTATATTTACTTAATAGCTTATATGCCAGTGTGTTTTAAAAAATGTTCATTAATGAGAAAAACTGCCTTTATGTAACAAAAAACAGAAAATCATGAGAGTGTTACACAAAATTCTTAAAATAAACTGTATATAATATTTTAAATAATTATGATAAAATATTTTAGGGAGATATTGTAATGTTTATACAACGAAAGATACTCTTCAAAATTGATTGCAAATGCTAAAATAGACACTCGCTTCCTATGGAAGCTGCAAGCCTAAAATAACCATGACTATATTATTTACCTTCCCATTGCTAATTACATGCTCTGTTATAACATGTACCAATGGAACCCATTTCCGTTATTCAAAGCATAACAATTCGACCTGTAGTAAGATAATTTTTAAAGTTTTAGACAGGTCATTAATTAGCAACTACACATTTTAATATTGAGATACTTGTATATAGTTTTGCTAAAAATAATAAGAGCTAGCATACACCTTGCCCAATTAAGCATCTAATTTGAATTTCAAAATTACATTATTGTTACCATCACTTTTAAAAGCAGTTACTTTTTTTAATTGGCTACTGAACATTATTTTAATACAAATTTTCTTATTCCAATTATTGTAGGTATTTTATATTTATCATTTCTTCAGTTTCTGATGACATTCTCCCTTGTAATTGTTACTTCTTTAGATAATGCCTTTACATGGCCTCTCATTTGTTCCATTTTTGTAAGTTTTCTTGATGACTCAACTATTCCTTGGGTTGCAATTATTCAAAAGGAAGGGATAACGAAAACAACAGGAAGGATACCTTAATTGGTGCAAGGCAGCTTGATATATTTCAGTGCAGGAGAAAAGTTTACATATCAAAGAAAATATCAACTATAAGAAAGTTAGTATCAACACAACCCCTATCAAAATCCCAGCAGGATTTTTTTTTCAGAGATTGGCAAGTTTATTGGAAAATACATATGAAAATGCAAGGGAACCAGAATAGACAATACAATCTTGAAAAAGAACAAAAAATATGGAAGTCTCACTTTTGGATTTCAAAACTTACTACAAAGCTATAATAATCAAGACACTGACATAGCAGGATAACGATAGATTTATAGATAAATGTGACAGAATTGAGTCCAGAAATAATTCTTTACATTTATATTAAACTGATATTCAATAAGGGTGCTAAGAAAATTCAATGGGAAAGAATCATGTCAAAGGATACCGGAACAACACTGAATAACCACAGCACAAAAATGAAGTTCAGCTTCTACCTCACATCTTATATAAAAATTAACTCATTATAAATCATATATCCAAATGTAAGAGGTGAAATTATTAAAATCTTCCAAGAAAATATAGGAGTAAATCTTCACAACCTTGGATTAAGAAATGGTTTCTTATATATGACACCAAAAGCATACCTACTCTCTCTCTCTCTCTCTACCCACCTTCCCCCCACACACAAAAATAATAAACTGAACTTCCTTAAAGCTAAAAATGTTTGTGCTTTAAAGGACAACATTAAGAAATAAAAAGGTAACACCCAGACTTGGAGGAACATTAAAAAAAAAAATAGTTGATAAGTAAATTGTATCTAGAATATAAAAAGAATTCTTACATCTCATAATTCAAAGGACAAAAACCCAGTTTTAAAAAGATAGGTAAAAGATTGCAGTTGACATTTCTCTAAAAAAATGCTTTCCATCATTCTTCATTAGGAAACTGTAAACTTGAACCACAATGAGATACTACTTCATATCCACTTGGATAGGTATATTCAAAATGAAAGATAATAAGTTTTGTTGAAGATGTGGACAAATTGGCAGACCAATGTATTGATGATGAGAATATAAAATGGTGCAACTTCTCTGAAAAACAGTTTGGAAGTTACTCAAAATGTTAAAAATAGCGTTAATGTATATACACTGATTCCATTCATTGGTGTATATTCAAGAGAAATGAAAACGTATGTCCACCCAAAATATAGTGCATGAATATTCCTAACGGCTTTGCTTCTAATGGCCAAAAAGGGGAGATAACACAAATGTCCATCAACTAATGGATAAACTCTTTTATATCGATTTTTCATTGCATAATAAAATGGGATAAAGTACTGCTATATGCTACAATATGGATTAACCTTGAAAATATAAGTGAATGAAACCAGTCTTATACTGTTTAATTCTATTACATGAATTATCAAGAATAAGCAAATCTATGGAAACAAAGTAGTTCTGTGGTTATTATGATTGGGAAGGCTTAGAGGGGCATTGGAAAGGTATCCAAATGGTTAGAGAGTTCCTTACTGGGGTGATAAAAATGTTCTAAAATTGATGGTGGTGATAGTTGTTCAACTCTGTGCATACACTAAGATCCATTGAACTATATACTTTAATGGGGTGAAATGTATGGTATATGAATTATATCTCAATAAAAGATTTTAAAATATTAGGGGACATTGTCATGAAATAATAAATTGAGTGGGTCTATAAAATATCATAACTCCAAATATAAGATTCAGTGCCAATAATCTTCATTTCAAAATCTGCCTCTTGCCCACCACCAAATTTTTATGCCCTCCTAAGCCTAGATTTTGCACTCTAATAAGAATCTAACACTAAAAGTAATTTGAAATTATTGGAGAAGACTTGGTCCATGCATTGAGATAAGAAAAAATAAAGACATTTCTGTAATATACTCTTGTGTATAATAATAATAATAGTAATAATAATAACAATAGCAACAATAACAACCGTTATTTGTTATAATGGCTGCTAATATATTGAATATTTACTATATTCACTATTAATAACGGTGCTTAGTAAACACTGTTCCAACTACCTTATAAGCAATAATTTCTTCAATCCTCAACATAACATTGTGAGGTTGAAATTATTTTCTCCAGTTTGTAGATAAGCACAAAGAGTTTAATTTAGTGTCCTAAGCTGACACAGCTATCAGATATAGGATTGGAATTCTGCTGCCTGACTTCAGCGTTTGTTTTCCTAATCAATATGCTTTTGAGAGGAACAGAGATAGTTGTAAAAGGACAAAAAATCTAGCTAAGGGGTCATGCAGTAATAAAGCTATAGACTAAAAAGATCTAAACATGAATAACTCCATCAAAAATATAATACAACAAACAACTACACCAACAACATAACAAAAATGTATTCCAATAGGTTGAATGTGTAAAATACCATTAGTACATAAAGGTGATTGAAAAATTAACAGTCAATAAGTTGTAAAGAAAAACGTTATCAAAAAAACAAACGGGTATAATGATTATATTTTATGATTTTAATAATTAGGAAAGTGTTAATTTATGTGTTTAGTTTTCTATTTCTTTTTTCAAGTAGTTATCTGATTAGAAGTATTGGTATAAATTAGTTGCTAGCTATGCAAACAAAAAGGAGTGTTAAAAGCTTGTATGTTAAACAGTTCTCCAAATATTAGGAACTATACAAAGGATATAAAGCACTTATCAATAAATATTGTGGGCTTATATAATAAGCAGTTGAAAGAGAAGCAAACCAACTGACTTTCATCAGTGGACATCAAATGGATTCAACAGCATTTTTAAAATAATAAATTATACAAATATCCTGAAAGATGAGATTTAAATATGCAGACACAATTCCTCATTTCAAAGGAAATTAAATCTCTTGTATTTATAACCCTTACTAATTATTATAAAATACTAATGAGAAATAGATATATTTTTAACAATGTTAATAGATCACCCCAATATATAATCATGGCAGGACTATATGTCAGGTATTGCTGGCTTTACAAAAGTTAATAAGTACTTACTTTCTGGAAAAGCCGGTATATATATTTTTTCTTTTTAAATTAAAGCCTATATTTAAGACAAGCACCTAAAGGTTCTACTATATCACAAGTAAACATTTCTTAATGTAAAGAGACTCAGCCCAGTGGGATTTGAGTCAATTTGAAACATGCCTCCAGGTCCAGTTTTCAATGAAAGAGCCAAAAAAAATGAGAAAATAAGATCTAGACTATAAAATTTACAACCATAGTAAGGTATATTGTATAATTATAGGAAAAATAGTTAACATTTTCATAAGAATTTGTACAAAAATTTTATTTAATAAAATAAATAAATTGTTATAATTGTGTTTGTACATAATCAATGGCTTTTGGTGGCTGAAAAGTTCATTTGAAGTGAAGTTTATCTCATTCAGAAATATTGATTGATTAGCAAGTTTATAATCAATGACTCTTTAGTTCAATATTAGCAGTTGCCAGTTTTTTAATTAGACATAGGGTCTTGAGTGTTGAACAAATATCAATAAAAGTTTTCCTCTTGCATATAAACATATCTCTGACATCAAAGAATCTAGCAATGGTATATGTAGCAAGAATGCTGTAAAATGAGAAAGTTGGGAAATATTAATAGATTGTGTAATTGCTGGCAAATAGGTGAAGTTGGAACCACTCGGGAAAAAATGGATAAATGATATATTCTACATAGTTTTGTTTTATTCTTCAAGTATTTTTATTGATTTAATTTGAATTATTTATTCTTAACTGTGTGTGCGTATTTCAAACAGATAGAATGCAATTTTTGGTTATAATGTAGTTTCTTGGAACTAGTTTGGCTTCCACCTGTAAGTATAAATGCAAAATTCACAACATAAATAAAGAGCTTAGGGCTACTTATGCATTATTGGCATAATAAGGATAAAGATTGGAGTTGCCCTTCACTGTTGGTGGGAATATAAAATGGTGCAGCTTCTCTGGAGAACAGTTCCATGGTTCCTCAGGAAGCTAAATATAGAATTGTTATATAATCTGACAATGCAGCTACTAGGAATATATTCAGAAGAACTGAAAGCAAGGGCATGAACAGACATTTGCATACTGATATTCATAGTGGCATTATTCACCATTGCTAAAAGATGGAAACACCCCAAGTACTCACCAACCAATGAATGAAAAAACAAAATGTGGTATATACATGTGATGGAATACTATTTAGCTGTAAGAAGGAATGAACTTGGGATGTATATGACAGCCTGGATGAACGCTGAAGAGATTACATTGGTGAAATAAGCCAGACACAAAGAGACAAATATTGTCTGGTCTCACTAATATGGACTAAATATGATAATTAAACTCATGGAAGTAAACTATAAAGTATAGGTTACTAGGAGATAGAAGTTGTTTGAGAAGGGGGAGCTGATAATAATGCATGTAGAACATTTAATAAGGGAGTGTCTTAGTTTGCCATGGGGCTGCCAATGCAAAGCACCAGAAATGTGTTGGCTTTTAACAGGGGGTTTATTTGGGGTAAAAGCTTATAGCTCTGAAGCCATGAAATGTCTAAATCAAGGCATCAGCAAAGATGCTTTCTTGCCACCTATGTCTGCTGAGGTCTCTGCCTTCACCTCTAATATTCAGCTTTGGGCAACCTAGTATAGGGCTTGTATCTTTCTGGGCTTCCTCTCTCAGTCTCTCAGGACTTCTCTGCCTTTCTGCAGCTGTAGGCAACCTGGAGTCCTCTCTCACGTGGCAGGATCAAAAATGGTGGCTCCCTTTTCCTGTTTGTCTCTCTCTCTGTGTGTGTGCCTCTGTTTATATCAGCTCTAGTAATAGGGTGGAGACTCAATCTGAGTCATGCCTCACTGACTTAGTCCAATCAAAAGGGTTACACACCCACAAGAATGGATTAGTTAAAAAAAAAACATAATCTTTTCTTTTGGGTATTAATAAAATAACTTCAAATTGTCACAGGGGAGACTGTAAATGTAAAGAATGGTTATACTTGATGGCAATACATTATAGTGAGCATAATCAACACTGCTGATTTATAACTCTGATAGGGGTTGAAAGGTGTCATCTAGGGAGGTTAATGTCATTTGAAAGAAAGAAGATAATTTAGGGACTGTATAAGAGTGATTTCAATGGTTAATAGTACAAATACAAGAATGTCCCTCTATTACAAAGTGTTAAAAATATGGAAATACATGAGAAAATACAATTTATGTAACATATAGACTATAGTTAGCAGTAATATTCTAAAATTTTACGGCAATGGCACAGAAGGTACTCTATCAGTGCTAAGGGTCCATGAAGGGGGTATTAAGGGTATGGGATATTTCGTTTTGGAATAATGAAAATGTTCTGAAGTGGACTGAGCTGATGACAGCACAACACTGTGATAAACCTTAGAGCCAATGAGTGTACACTGTGGATGGATTGTACAATATAACACAGTGAACCCCATGGTGAATGATGGACTGTGGTTAACAGTACAAATATGAGAATGTTTTCTTATGTACTGTACCATATATGAAATACTAATATGTTGTGTTAATTATAGGATGGCTTGTGGGAAAAATACACCAAATATAAGCCATGGACTATAGATAGCAGTAATATCATGATGACATTCTTTCATCATTTGTAACAAATATTTTACAACAGTGTAAGGTGTTGGTAGTGGGGTGATGTATGGGATAACTGTATGGTATACATGATTGCTTTGTTAACTCAAAACGTCTCAAATTTTTTAAAAAAAGAAATTTTAAAAAGTCTATAACAAACATGTATAAATAAATAAAGGAATTATGTGATCACGTGACTATTTTTGTATAGTCTGAGATATATATACAGTTTTTTACTGATATTGAAAGGCTCTAATTTAACAAAAGAGAGTGTCATAAAATTATAGTTGTTGAAGAGGAGCAAAGGTTGTTACTATCATTCTTGGCAGAGTGTAGTGAATAATGATAGGTTATCTGATTTTTGAAATTGCAATGACAAAATCTTTACCTAAAGAGTAAATAATATGCAATTTCTCAATTAACTAAATTGATGATAATTTCTCTTGAAGGACAGGTCAGAACAATGGAATACAAAGAGTGAAAACATTTCTTGATCAACATTAACATGGTTAATAAGATTAATATATGTATATCACTTCCAAGAAAGTTTTAGAGATGGCCCAGAAAAAACAAAACAAAACAAACAAAAAAAAAAAAAAAAAAAAAAAACCCTTCTAAAATAGTTCTAAATTAGAATGACACTAACATTTAAGCAAAATGAATTGTCAGAGGATATAATATCCAGTCCTGGTTTTACCACATGCATGCATAATGACCCAGCCAGGTTGAGTCCCTTAATTTTCACATCATTCTGATATCTATTCTTTTATCACATACTGTTCTGATTCTCCTGCCTCCTCGATAAGTACTCTTCTGAAATATGGGGTCTGATCACATAATCCAGGATACTCTCCCCACCTAAAGATATTTAACTTAATTATACCTGCAAAGTTCCTTGTGCAATGTAAAGTAATAGGCTCACAGATTCCAGGGATTAGGGCATGGATGTCTTTGGGTGTGGGGGGGGGGGGCTGTAGGGTAATTATTCTGCCTACTACAGGGCTCTTTCCTCTGAACCTTAAAGATTTATATCTATCTTATTTATGAAATACATTCCCCCAATCCCAATGTCCCCAGAAATCTCAACTCATTAAATCATCAGGTCAAAATTTCCAAACTGATCGTCTATATCATCAAAATTAGTATGGGGAAAACTTTGAGTATAATCAATACTGGGTAAAAAATTCTCACCATCTATGGACCTGTGAAACTAGAAAACAAGTTATTTTTTCACAAAATGCAATGGTGGGATAGACGTGGGATTCCAATTTTAGACATTGCTATTCAAAAGGGGAGATAATGGATGGGGAATTAGGAATAAATTTTTATCCAGCCAGGCAAACATTAGGTTTCAAGGTCTAGGCATATTTCCCTGTGGCTCATGGCTCCCCCTCGAGGTTTGAGGGTCTGTTCTTGGAGTTAGCCCTCTTTTTATATGAAAGATATTACCTTCTAGGGCTGACATAAATACCATAAACTAGATGGCTTAACAAAACAGAATTCATTCTCTCAGAGTTCTATAAGCCAAATGTCAAAGTGAAGGGTTCAGGAGGGCCTACCCACCTATGAAAGGTCCAAGGGAGGATCTTTTTGTGCCTCTTCCTAGCTTCTGGTAGTTACCAGCAATCCTTGGTGTTCCTTGGATTATCACTCCAAAACTTCAGTTTCTGCCTCCATCTTCAAAATGTCTTCATTTTGAATGTCCCTGTGTCTCTTTTTTTTCTTCTTATAAAGACAGTAGTCATTGGATTAGGACCTACCCTAATCCAGCATAACTTTATTTTAACTTAATTATGTCTACAATTAACCTATTTTCAAGTAAGGTCAAATTCTCAGAAACTGGAGATTAGAACATCAGCATATCCTTTGGTGTGACACAATTCAACCCACAACATGTAGCATGTGTTTGCAGCTAAGTAATTTTTTAAGCTTGTTTCCTACAGAGTATTGGAGTCCACCAAAATTAGTTTTGTCTTCCATATGTTCTTTTTTAAAATTTGTTAGCTATTCATGGTCCTTTGAAATTTCTCCTGAATTTAAGGATAAAAATATGGTTTATACTGGAAAATGTTCCATATGCACTTGAGAAGACTGTTTATTCTAGTATTGTTGAGGAGAGTGATCTTAATATGTCTTTTAAGAGTTTATTTCATTGATACTACTATGCAAATCCTCTATTTAGTTATTGATCATTTATCTAGTTGTTCTGTTCATTATGGAAGGTATAACATCAAAGTCTGAAGGAATTATTGTAGAATTGTATATTTTCCCTTTCAATTCTACCTTTTAATATATTTTAGATTATGTTGTTAGCTGATTATATGCTTACAATTGATATCAATTCTTGATAGATTATGCCTATTATTATATAATTCCCTTCTTTGGTTCTTGTAATTTTTTTTACTAAAAATTTATGTTTATATATCCACCATACTGGATAAATAGAAGACCTGAACTCTAAACCAACTAGATCTAGCAGACATATATATATATAACACTTGATCCAAATAATAGCAGCACATACATTCTTGTGAAGTGCTCATGGATCATGCTCTACGATAGACCATATGTTAGGTAAAAGAGGAATCTCAATGAATTTTAAAATATTGAAATCATTCAAACAAACTTC
This sequence comes from Tolypeutes matacus, assembly GCA_026826555.1. Classification (NCBI taxonomy): domain Eukaryota; kingdom Metazoa; phylum Chordata; class Mammalia; order Cingulata; family Chlamyphoridae; genus Tolypeutes; species Tolypeutes matacus. The sequence continues at coordinate 4,823,620 of JAKSZT010038599.1, forward strand.
TCTAACAAAATAGAATGAAGCCAGAAATCAGTAACAGAAGGAAAATTGGAAATTTTACACATAGGTGGAAAGAACACTGTACAGTCTTAAAAATTCAATAGGTTAAAGAAGAAATGAAAAGGAAAATTAGAAAATACTTAGAAGTGAATGTAAATAAAGACAAAACATACCCAGTATTTATGGGATATAGCAAAGTCAGTGATCAAAAGGAAATTTATAGCTATGGAAGTCTAAATTAAATTAAAGGAAAGATCTCAAAATAATAACATTACATCTTGAAGAACTAGAAAATGAAGAGAAAAATGAATGTAAATTTAGCAAAGAAAGGAAATAACCAAGGTTAGAGAAGAGATAAATGACATAGAGAATAGAAAAACATTTCAGAGAATAAACAAAACAAAAAGGTTTTTTTTAATTAATAAAATTGACCAAATTTAAGCTACAATAACAAAGGGAAACAAACAGAAAAGACAGAACTAACTAAATAAGAAAGGAAAATGGTGATATAACTACTGACTTTACAGAAGCAAAAATGATTATGAGAATAATGAACAATTAAATGACAACAAACTAGATAGTCCAGAAGAAATGAAAAAAAATAAATTCCTAGATATACTGTACACCAATTACTCAAATTTTCTGAGGAAGAAATAGAAAACTTCAGCAAACTTCTAAGAAGGACAGAGATTGAAACAATAACAATCAGTCCAAAAGAGAAAAGTCCAGCACAAGCTTCACTAATGAATTCTATAAAACATTTAAAAAAGAAATCACATCAATCCTTCTCAAACACTTCCAAAGTAATAAAGAGGAAGGAACACATCACAATTCGTTCTAAGAGGCAAGCATTACTCCAAAACCAAAACTAGGTAAAGAAAATTACAGAACAATTTCCCTTATGAGTATAGATGCAAAAATCCTTAACAAAATACTAGCAAGAGAGATCCAACAGCATATTAGAAAGATGATACACTTTAACTATGTGGGATTTACTGGAGGGATGCAAAGCAATTAATGTAAATAGAACAAAGAAAACTCACATTATCACAATAGATGCAGAAAAGGCATTGGACAAAATCAAATTGTACTACAAAGTGATAGTAAAAATAACAGTGGCTCCTGGCATAAACATGGACAAATAGATCAATGGAATATAATGGAAAGTCCAGAATTATACTTACACATCCACGGTCAACTGATTTTTGACAAAGGTGCTAAGTACATTCAGTGGGGAAAGAATAGTCTCTTCAATAAATGGTGTTGGGTAATCTGGATATTCACATTCCAAAGGATGAAGTTATACTACTATCTTATACCATACACAAAAATCAACTCCAAATGGATCACAGACTTAAAATTAAGAACTAAAACTATAACACTTTTAGAATATAACAAGAGGGAAACTCATGACCAGGGATTTGGCTGAAAATTACACCAAAATCATAAGCAACAAAAGAAATGATAGACAAATTTGATATCATCAAATTCTAAAAATGTTCAGACATTAAAAGAAATTATAAAGAAAATGAAAAGACAACACATAGAATGGAAGAAAATAGTTTCAAACTATATATCAGATAAGCACTTAATATTCAGAATATATAAATATCTTTTACAATGCAACAAGACAAACCAATTAAAACAAGAACAAAATACTTCAATAAACATTTCTCCATAGATATCCAACTGGCCAATAAACACATGAAAAGATGTCCAACAACATTAAGTATTAAAGAAGTTCAGGTCAAAACCATATAATTCCAATTCATACCCACAGTGATGGCTATTATTAAATAAAAAATAAAAATAGCAAGTGGCAGTGAAGATGTAGATAATCTGGAACTATAGTGCAGTGTTGTTGGAATGGAAAATGGTGAAGCCATACTGGAAAAGAATATTTCATTTCCTCAAAATGCTAAGTATGGAATTACCATATGACACGGCTATTCTACTTATAGGTAAATACCCAAAGAGAGTAAAAGCAGGGTCTCAAACAGATACTTGAATATCATTGTTGAGAGCAGCATTATCCACAATAGCCAAAAGCTAGAAACAACCCATGTCCATCAACTCCTGAATAGAGAAACAAAATGTGGTACACACATACAATGAAATATTATTCAGCCTTAAGAATGACATTATGAGACATAGTGCAATATGGAAGGATCTTTAAAATATACTCAGTGAAATAAGCAGGGCATATAAGGGCAAAAAATGTATGGTATCACTTAAAAGAGATAACAAGGAATAACAAATAGCAGAGATAAAAAAAAGTAGAATAAAATTTACTGGGGGTGGGGAAAGGGAGAAAGTGGAGCATGTGTTTGTAAAAAACTTTTAAAATATATTTTGTCTCATTAGTATAGTCACCTCAACTCTCCTTTTTAAATGATTTGCAAGGATTATCTTAGTCCATCCCTTCGCTTTCAATTCATATGCATCTTGGGTTCTAAAGTGAGTCTCTTGGGAGCAGTAAATAGTTGAATCTTTTTTTTTTTAAACAGTTCTGCCAACATTGAGACAATTTTGCCTTTCAATTGATGAGTTGAAAATTATTACTGATAATGGATTATTTCCTCCAAAATTTTGCATTTTTTCCATATATCTTATTTAATTTTTGGTCTTCAGTTCCTCCAATACTAACTTCTTTTGAGTTTGGTAGATTTTTTTTCCTATTTTATAATTTTGAATCCCTCTTCATTTTTATTCTGAGTTTCACTTATTTTTTTTAGTGTTTACAATGGGGATTATAGTTAACACCCTAAATTTATAATAATCTAGATTGAATTGATACCAATTTAGGTTTAACAGCATGTATGAACTCCACTGCTATCTAGCTCCAAATCTCATTTTACGTTATGATCACAGATTGCATCTTCATATATTGTGTAAATATTAATAAAAATTAATAATTATCTTTATGCATTTGTATTTTAAATAATGTAGGAAACAAAATGAGAATTTACCTACTCAGAATGAATTAATACTTGTTTTTTATTTAGCTATGTATTTACCTTACCAGAGAACTGAATTTTTTCATGTGGTACCATCCAGTATCTTTTCATTTCAGCCTGAAGGACTTCCTTTGGTATTTCTTGCAGGACAGATCTACTAGCAGTAAAATCCCTTAGTTTTTGTTTATCTGGGACTATCTTAATTTCTCCTTCAATTCTGAAGGAGAGTTTTTTGTCATACAGAATTTTTGGTTGATATTTTTTCTTTCAGTATTTTAAATATATCTTCCAACTGCTTTCTTTCCCCCATGGTTTCTGATGAGAAGTCTGATATTAATTTTATTGAGAATCCCTTGTACATGACAAATTGTGTCTTTTCAGTCATTCAGGATTTTTCTCTTTGTCTCTGATTTTTGATGGTTTGATTATAACGCATCTTGATTTGGATCTCTGAGATTATTCTTAAGAGTTTGTTGCACTTCTAGGATATATAGAATCATATAAGTAATTTCATTCAACCCTCATTCTTAACTCTTAGCCAATGGTAATTGCACCTAATTCCTAGATTAGATAACAGCCATCCATGTGGACATCTTCAAAACCCATTTTTTTCATTAAGTTCTCTGAGGAAGAAATTCTCCCAGACTTTGCCAAATAAACTGTTGTAATTATGGACTTGATAACATTTTCAACTATTGATCTTTCTCTTTTTTCTTTCCCTCCTCTCTATCCTTACAGAAAAACTTCACGGACATACAGGCTTCAGTAGCCTTTAAAAACAGCAGCAGTAGTAACAACAAAATTTTCTTAATCTTATAATGCATTAATGCTAATAATTCAAAATTGTATGTTAATTCATTTTTTGCTAATTATTGCAAAGTGTTATATACTATAAACAATGTATCTTTACATCTCTAAATGCAATGTTAACTGTAAATTTTGGTAGACTCTTTTTGGTCCTCTCTCAGATATATAACATATTATTGAATTTCTCTTATTTTTTAAGACTCTTGGAATGGAAACTTTTTCACTTTTTTTTAAACAGTTTTATTTAGATATATTCACATACCATACCTTTCCACAGTGTACAATCAATGTTTTTAGTATCGTCACAATGTTGTGCATTTATCACCATAAAAATATTTAGAAAAATTTCATTATTCCAAAAAGCAAAACTTCACAACTTTTTCACTTTTCTATCTTGTTGACTGGCGTCTTATTTTACATTTTCCTTACTGGCTTGTCATCTATCTGATTCATAATGTTTGTACTTTAGAAGTTTGTTATTATTCTTGTGTGGTCTCTGCTTATTGATACATCCCAGGATGACTATGGGAAAACTTCTCTATTCTTTCAGAATTTCTCATATTCTACAGAGCATGAAAGGCACTAAAGGGTGGTAGTTAGATGAGTTTCTATGTAATTGCAATGGGGAATATTTTTATAAATAATTAAAATTTTTGGTAGTAATGGATTAAACCTATATTTAAAAATTAAAAATGAAAAGATAAAAGAAATATAGAGAAAAATTTGCCTTTGTCCTGGCAACTTAGGAATAATAAAATTCACATGTGACATGCCTCAAGGCATTTCTACAAGGCAGTGAGTGGAAGCTGGCTAAAGGAAAAGATGACTAAATTAATCGGTTGTTTAACAAGTAAAAAGTCTCCTGAGAAGGAAGAGAAATATGCACCCAGAAAAGCCCAATTAATCCCCTTGAGCTAGAACCCCAGGGCCAGAACCGGGAAAGTAAAAAGAGGAGCAGTCTAAATTATGTTTGGAGAATAGAATATAAATTAGGTGACATAGAGTTGACAGAATAGAAGATGTCTTTATCCGTTCTCTTCTGAACTACATGGCATTTATGATTAAAGGAATAAAACAGAATATTCTTTCACAGGTGGCTTTGAATGACAGCATTTCTGTTAGGTACAGAAAGAAGGTTCTGTCCCTGCATTAAGTTTAATGCAGCTATTTCTTACAGTTTCCATGGGCTATTTTTGACAATCTATTCCCAACATGCTTTGGCATTTTCATTTTTGAGGTATAATAAATATATGATTTTTCTTTATCTTAAAAAGAAACAATTGAATGGAGATGTTCATCATTTCTTAGAGAACACAAGTAAAATTTGAGCAATGAGTAAACATATTACCTCCTGGGCAAAAACAAAGACTCTAGATGCTAGAGACTGAATTTTAAATAGTGCCTAAAATATAGAATCCAGGAGAAGGAAACCCCAAAGTGAATACAGCAATTAAACAAAACAAAGAATCTCCAACAAAATAAAACAAACATATTTAGGACTTTATCCCTCTCTAAACTGTATTCACAACAAAAGTCAAGCAATCTATTAAATCTTGAAACTAGAATAGACCATAATGAAAAAGGGAAAAATAAACTCTGGAAAAATTGCTTTGATAAAGAAATGAATCAAAGAATTAAAAATTAAGTAAATCCAAAGTAGCTAAAGATAAATATTTAAAGCAAACAAAAAGGAGAATTTACTATTAATAACAGCACACTGATAATTTGGAACAAATGATCAAGGAAAATAAATTAAAGTTTTATACAACATAGTCCATCTTGAAAAATATTTCACAAAAAGCTAAAAATTTAAAGAGAATTGCAATGACAGAAATTACATTTGCTGTTTTTCCCTGGCAGCATTTGTTAATCTGAAGCAGGGGGATGGGAAGCTAAATTGTGCTCTTGATAATTCCTATGACATCACATTATAACCCAAGAATCAATTTCCAACTATTTGTATGTCTAAAGATTAAAGATTTTTAAAATATGGCTTCCAGAAAGTAACATGAGAGACTATCTCCATGACCTTGAATAAGTAAGTATTTCTAAACAGGACCAAAAGCACAAATCAATAAGAAAAAATAAAAAGTACAAATGCACTTCAGTAATATTAATAACTCCTGTCCATCAAAGGCACCATTAAGAAAACAAAAAGGCAAATCAAAGACTGAGAAAATTTATTTGCAATCTAATTATAATTGATTCTAAGTATAAGTTATATGTATATGTATATGTATATGTATATGTATATGTATATGTATATGTATATGTATATGTATATGTATATGTATA